>JXXA01010830.1:0-10301 GCA_000956255.1 Anopheles punctulatus | reverse complement strand
GGGGGGAACGGGGAAAACGGAAGAAGGTGCTGGGTGCGGGGTGCGCAAGCCCCAAAATGAAAGGAGTGAAAAGCGCTCGGCTGGTCTTTCCTGAAGCTGGAACCACATTCCACCGATAAAATTCCCACGCATTCCGCTGGCATAGTGCGGTTCAGTGAGTCCGGACGCACCGGTGGGGCCTCCCAGCCCGGGGAGACTGTGCGCCGCACACCACACGCGCAACCACTCCACGATGTTGGGCAAACATTTCCAACCATTTTCAATCCTCCCTTTTGATCCTTAGTTCGCCCGTGCGCGCTCTCGCTTGCACGATTTAGCGGGATAGCTTCTCGCGCGGTCCTTCTCTCTGTCCGTCGGCCGCACTAGGTTCGCTCCACAGCGTCTGATCTTCGTTTTCGCAGCATCCACAGCCTCCACAGCATCAAGGGGAGCGGTTTGGTAGTGCTGGGATTGATGAAGATAAGATGAGAGACCGCGCAACGCGCACTGTCGGACACCGAAGCCCCCCGAATGGGTCCATTCGGATTCGCCGCGTTCGCTCGGTCCACGGCAGGTATGAATAGGTGAATGGAGCTAAACCATGCTGGTGAGGATTTCCGGAACGGGTGCGAGGGAGGGATTTGGTTTTCGCTTGGCCGGAGCGTGCACAAGGCGCACTGAACGGTGAGGTTTGCGAGGGGTGAAGATGGCAACAGACGCCGGCAGATCGCGTGAGCGAACGATCTCGGCCTAGGGCCTCCGGGATGTAACGCAAGTATGCGCAAGTGGAGAAGGCCGAAATGCAAACTTCAGCAGTGTTACGGTTGTGCGGTGCCAACCGTTTCATGGCTTGCAAAGTGCTGTATACTTTCCATAGACAATTTAACAGAGTACGAATTTAGGTGTACCTTAGCTTTAAGCCGCTCTCGGGGCACCTTTATGGCGATATAATTGATGCTGGCGCCATTCTCTTCGCACGCCAGCTAAGGTACCGAATACCAAACGAATTTACCCATCCCCAGGCTTAACCTTTACGGCGAATGAGAGATATGGGAGTTCATTCAAGTTGACGTATGGCTAACAACCTCATCACAATAAACGATGTTACTGGCAACTAGAGAAATCCCCGAAGAAAGTAACTAGTCTCTAAAAATGAAAAGCATACAAATTTGCATCGTTAGAGCCATCCCATCTACGTTAGTCCCAGAAGTGATGTATCCCTGAAAAGCTCATCACTATCGTCTGTACTCGGTAAGCAATACTTCTTGGTATTCAAAGTTGAATTGCTGTCTGCCTGGATTGCTGGATTTATTGAAGGTAGTACAGCTGGACAGACACTCCTTTTCTTGGAGGACACAGTCCAGGTGGGATTTTGGTTTGATCCACACATGAATCGCTCCAACACGAAAACGTTATCTGTCGGCAGAGATGCTGAAACGCCTGAGAACAAATGCCAGAACTGGAGCAGCATAAGAAGCGATAGTCCAAGAGCGTCTCGATTTCTGTCCTCTCTGCCGATACTTGACACAGTCTGCAGAACAGACTTCATACCATAGGCAAACAAACATGGCGCCATTGCTGATAAGCAATCGGTGTAATAGAGTACACTCTCGCACACGGCCATCTTGATAAAATAATAAAAGAGTACCATTTCGTTTTGATTGCTTCATTCCCTAGTAAAGCAGCTGAAACAATGGTAAACTTTTGGATACCAAATCGCACGTAGTAGCGGATTTCATCAAATACAGTGCATTGAACTTTTAGGACTGCATTCTTGCGATCATCTTTGATGTATGTTTATCTACACCGCATTTTCGTCATTCTCATGTCGTTGAACCTCTGCCTAAGTTCCGTGGTTATGAAATGAGTATCGCTGTTTCAAACCTTATTTTCCATATTGACGTTCGTGGACGATTATTTAAATCGTAGAGCTGGACTGACTTGTTTCGGGGATTATTTGTGGCCTTAACTATTGTCATTCTTTGCTGTAATTCTTCCTCTATCCTTATCTGAAGCCAAACAGGTCGTCGTTTGGTGTGCGCTCTTTCTCGCTTCAGCTCTCTTTCGTTCCCACTCACTGTTTCTTTGTTTCTCTTTTTTCTCTTCTCTCTATTACATTTTTTATTATTTGTCACTAACGGTTTGGGGCTGCAACCGCGGTGGTGTTCGACCGCATTCCAGCGTCTCTCTATCGTGCCGACTCACAAAGCAAACGAGTAAGGAAAACCGTTCCCGAACGGGCACTTTCATTCAACAAAACACCCGGTGTGGCCTTGCCTTGCTCGCCGGTGAAAGAATGCCAAGTACCGTTAGAAAGTCTTTCGTGTCCGAATAGCCACGGTCAATGTGCTTGACTAGACCACCCCACCAACACCACCACCACCATCAACGCCATCAACGCCACCAGCGTCATCAACATCATCAGCAGCAGCAGCAGCATCATGAGTGGCCTGAGGAATTCGACAGTAAATCAAGAAAAGCCGTACGCCGCACAAAATGCCAGCTGGTTTGTTGGAATAACGATTTGGAGCTGCTGCTTGCTTTGGATAGGGTTTTTGACGTCGTACGTAAGTAAGTAATCACTGCCGTAAGAGCTTGAGGAGCTTTCTTGAGCAAATTTTAACCGTACGTTTCAATTGAATACTTCTTAGCTTAAAAGCTTTCCAAACAAAATAGCAGCCGTTTTTCATTTATAGTATGTTCTTGGTGTGTTTCAGTTATAATATAACTGGGAAGTATTAAGAATAGTTAATTGAACAATATCAATACTTGGACATGAGTGCAGCGCACATAGACATAGTTGATAAGCCATACTCTATGAACAATAGTTAGATATGTGTATCTATAGCACATACCAATAAATATTCTTCTCTGAACGAAAGAAAAAAGAGCTTTAAACACCTCACATCGTTTGGCAATGAAGGGCAGATCTTTTCGGAGCAATGTCATTGTTTATACCCTTTAAAGCTCTCAAGCCCAGAATTGCTGTAATCATAAGTACTAACCATAAAGTGGTCCAAACAGTGCATAGAACAGACGTGCCGACATGGGAACAAGGTAGCGACGCTCCAAAAATGCATCGTCTAACGATCTGGAAGCTCCCCGTCCAACACGTTCGCCCTCGTCCTTTAATGGCGATGGGTCGATGGGAATGTTTGGTAGGCAGAGGCGCGAGATATAATAATGCCCAACAATGCGAACGTGAAAGCGCGACAGACGGACGACAATGTTGAGCAGGCAAATGGAGACGGCGACGAAACAACGGCAGTAACAAATACCGTCGAGCTGGCAAGTTTCGCCCCGAAAGCGTCCAAAAACTGCGATCAACCGACGGTTTGGAATGTCCGCATGCGTTGCTGCATACAAATGCGAATCGATGCGTTTGTGGCGGTTGCTGCTGAATCCGGAAAGCGACCAGAGCCCTTGCGTAAGCAGCCCAGCAAACTTCGCGCCGCGCGCTTTGTCTGTGAATGTTGTGTACACGTGTGTGTGTGTGTGTGTGTGTGTGTGTGTGTGTGTATGTTGTGTGGAAGGCTTCTCAAGTTTCAGCAACCATTGCAACATTCCACCGACGGGAGATGCTTCTAAAACCTGACCCAAAGTTCTGTCCCCCCCTCTCCGATCCCGTCTGTGGGTCTTACATGCAGATCCTGTTCTTGGGAAGGTTTGCTCTTCTCGGTTGCTCGGTGTTTCTCTTTCTCTCTCTCTCTCTCTCTCTCTCTCTCTGTCTCTCTTTTCTCTTGTACTGAGCTCAGAGTTTTGGATCACTGTTAGCCAACATGCCAGCTTTAGGAAAGGTTTGTTGAAGCATCGCACCATCGCTGTGTGGACAGCCGTTCGTGGAATGGAACCCACTTGATGGTGCGCTGTGCGGCGATGCTCCCGAACACCGACCACCGGTGGAATGTAACCTCCACCCCTCCTTCCGGGGGCTCCTCACAAAGCTTTTGATGCAATGAGTGACTCCCCGCGTCAGAAGTGGGTGCGATCAGGCAAGTTCGATCGGTTGAATAGCAGCGCGCGCCATCCAGGAATGTGTGCAAAGAAGCAGATGCCGTCGAGCTCATCGAAGCTTCAGTTTCGAGAGACCAGGAAGAAAAATATTTCGGCGAGGTTTTTGACCTTGAAAACACCCTTCCGGTTGAGCTATGGGCGACTTTTTTTATTTGAACACGATAGTCCTGCAGCTGCCAGCAGCCAGGATCCTTCCCAGTTAGTGTCTAGTTAGAAGTAAAACTTTAAGGATTGTGTTCCAGACTTCCACCGTGTGGCAACGTGTGTTCGCTCCCTTCTCTCGTGCTATTTAAATTGTCTGCAGACCAGAGGACCATGCAGTACCCGAATCCTAATTTGGCAAAGAAAGGAGCACCCCGAGGGCACTGGCAGCAGCGCCACGTTTTCCCATTAAAAAGTGATTGCGGACTGTGGATTTGCAAACTTTCCGAGGGTTCCAGCCCCTTTCCTGTCTGTCTGGTCGGCTGTGTCTGTGTATGCCAGATTTCGGTGCGCTGGAAGCCGGTCCCTATATTTCGGGTGCAAAAGAATGCCTTCCTAATTAGCAAAGGGAAATGCGCAATCGCCCGGACGGGCAGGATTTGCCAAACTGCCACAACTGTCAAAGCCTGTTGAACGAGTTATGGGAAATGAGTCGCCGAGTCCCGGCTCACAGGCAAAGGAACGGCAAACGGCATACCGCTGTCCGACGAACCTATGGCCTTTTCGGTGCCCACCCAAAAGGAAGGCCATCGCAACCTCTTTCTAACGGCATTTTTGTGTTTTGTTTGGTGTGTATGTGTGATGAAACTTGTACAATAACTTCTATGCGGCGGTTCCACGATTCCAGTGTCTTAGATCCGATCTCAAGTGTGCGCGTGTGTGTCGCGGCATTTGGCCATTCATGGGCTAGCTTTTTTGTTTTTTGTTCCCATCTCCCCTATACACGCTGGGGCGCTACCTTGCACGCCTACCGCGAAGTAATACTAAACCCGGAGACTCCCAGGCTCTTGGGCTCTTTCGACCGGATCGTCGAAAATCTCGTTCGGAAACCTTACACCTCACTCAATCGGTAATTAATTAGGCAGAAAATTGCCTCCCGCGGTGCAGATAATCGCCACAGACCCCGCACTGCGGCGGAGCCAAGTAGACTACGGGTCGGTTTGTTTGTGCGGAGCTTGGACCGATCGTGTTTCGCTCGCATGTTCGCGTCGGGACACCGTAGCCATCTTCAAAGGTCCCGAGAATTCATTCAAAAACGGTTCCATAAAAATTTACGACCTCTTTCGCTGTTTGGTTTGGCTTGGTTCATCACACGTTGGTGTAGATCCGTTGATGTGAGGTGACGGTGGGAAAATATGCCGGAATGTGCCGAATCCTGCTTTCCCGGTTTTCAGAGGCGGCAATGTTGGCAACACGAGCAAGCGATCGTGAACAGCAACAGTGCACCGCGGTGGTGGTGATCTACATTTTCTCCCGTACATAACGACCGGCAAATGGGGAACAGGATGTGGCTGGAGAAAGTTCCGGAGTTTGGTGCTGGCTTTTGCACCGCGCGTGTGTGTAGACGACACAGCCCTCCGGCGGCGGGAAATTATCATAGGTATGCTAATACTTGACGCGCATTACAACCGCTTGGGGTCGTCTGCTCGCCCTGACGACCTAGAAACGTCGCTGCGCTAGTGGGTAGTACATCTTGATGTGTAAAAGCAGCTATCAACGCGCTGCGACCCCTTGTCGCCTTCATCCACCGTGGAATGTGATGTAGTGGAATTGCGAGCTCTTCCGCAACGACCACGTGGACACTCGATGAAGGGAAGCTACCGCGTTATGTAACAATGTGGCGATAAGATAACTAACATTCCACTCGCTGGTGTGAGCAGCCCTGCCGCTGGAATGTACTGGACCGAGCTGTTTGAGCAACGTTCACATGACTCGTTGATAGTTGGAATGCATGGTCATTGCGTGATACCATGGTCCATTGGCCATCGTACACCGAGATTTGTAGGTTCGCCCAGTTGAGTACTCAATACAAAGTCATTGGGGTGTCTTCTTCAGTGCGGTGAAGTATTTTGGGGCGTCCCACACCTGAGAGAGACCAATGTCCGGATGACCAATGTCCAAAGCGCTGGATTCTTGCAAGTCTGCAAATACAAATTAAAAAGCATAAAAACATACGTCAACGTCACGCGATGGTGAAAGGTTTTTTCAGTGAGTTTTGAGCCAGCATCACCAAACAAACGGGACAGCTGATCGCGAGAAGATCACGGACATATCCGTGCCACCAGCCAATGTCGATTCTCGCGGATATTCAGCACAAGCGTGATCACGAACACATACACAGTTCAGCTAGCTGATGCTGACCTCAAATAAAAACTGCAAACCACATTCCTCTAAAGGACTCCCGCTCGTACCGCTGTACAATCCACTTAAACGAGGGAAGGCCCTCTTCCCTTCACGTTCCCTTTCGCGGTGGCGCGCGGGGATGGCGCACAGCTTTCTGAGATCTGCTCACGAGCACTTTACGTCTATGTACATAGCTTGCAATGTTACAGCGGTGGCAATGGAATGTCGAATGGCGGTTGGAAGTTCTTGGACCAGGAACCGATGCGTCGGATAGCTTTAGGGTGCAAAACGGAATTACACGTGAGCGCGAAGGAAGATTGCCATATGATTAGCTAAATGTGCTGAACTGCCATTTAATAATTCACGCAGAAACATTACAACGTGCTAACAGTTAACAATTAAGGTATTTCGTTGAAATTGAATTGAACGGGAAATGGACCTCGAATTCATGTTCTATACTAAAACTAATGCGTACATTTTTGGTGAGAAACGCCGTTCAAAAACCATTTCAGAAAAAGAGCTAAATGGCGATCTAAAAGTTTATGAAAATTTCATTTCTTTTTAAGTACGTGCCGCACACCCATTTTAGATTCGCCATTTTTCCTCATTTTTTTCTTTTTTTTTGTACACTTTGAACGAAAAATGCTTCAAATATTTTTTTTCTCCCGGACAGCTCGTTCGCCTCCTATTGAACATACTTAAGCCAGTTAAACTCACACTCAGCCGTTTGCGTCGTTTGTGCGTGTGCGTTACGAGCGAGCGAAAACTATCGTAGCGAAGAAGCGAGAAAGCGACACAGCTGAACCAACACGCAGGCAGCAGCAGCACCACCCCGCGCGGCGGTCGCGCGCACGCTCGGGGTGGCGTGCGAAGCGATTCCGAAGAATCCCGAAGACACACTAAACATTCTCAGAAAGACAGGTAACGAGTGAAGTCGAGCTCCTCTCGCGCTGCGAGCTTCAAATTTTCCAACAACCAGGCGCTACCGATCAAAAGCCAGACATCTGCGTTAGTATACAATGTAAAAAGTGTGCAACTACAGTGCGGTGGCAGATTGACCAAAAAGTGCGCTAGTGTGCCTGTGTGTAACGACGCGCAGTGATGCCTACTAGTGCCTGTAATTAGTTCCGTTTCGTTTTCGATTCAACCCTTGCTCCGGGCGCTAGTAATAAAATAATGTTGACGATTATTTACACACACAAAAAAAATAAATAAATAAAACAAAAAACAGCCGTGAACGTCGACGAGTGGTGGAATGTAATGTGCTGCTGAACGGTGAAGTTGGACTTTGGACTGCGATGAACTACCTACTGGTGTGCGCACGATAGTTAATAGTGGCCGCCAAGTGTGTGCCTTAAGTGTGTTGGAATTTCGCCGTAGTGAAACGTTTGATTGTAGCGTGGCTTTTTGATCCTTCGATGTCGACACTTCCTGCTCGAGAAATTTCGGTGAGCGTGCTATAGTTTATGATGTGCCAGAGATTATCCTCCATCCGAAAACGATCCATGTAAATGTATGTGTGTGTGTGTTTGTGTATGTGTGCGTATGTATGTGAGAGTGCGTACTAGGTTTACCTGCAAAGGCAAGACACTGCGATCGGGTTTGAGTTGACGGCAGACGGCAAAATGCACAAAATTCACTGTAAAACCTCTCTCAAACGTTCTGGAACGTGTGACACTAGCCGCTGGTTGGCTGGATTCATTTGATTTTTCTCCCAGTACTTTTCGAGGAACCGTCCGAATCTAATTGAAGTTAATTGAAAGCTTGACTCTTGCCTGGTTCTCGAGCGGGGCGCGCTACAGGCCGGTACTGCTGGAACCGACATGGAGAGTGGAACACAAAACTACGTCCGGGGAAGGCCGCAGCGAACGCGTACGCGCATGTCAGCAGCATTGTTCGTGTGCATACCACAAAACGACGATTTTTCGGGGGGACACAGACACATGTCGTTTGGATTGGTGCGCACAGCACACACACTCCCCGCTTACCACACGAACGCACGCTTCCATACACGTTTGTTCGTGCGTGCGTATGTTTCCTGCTCAGACGGCAGTTTTTAGAACACGGCCGAGCGTTTTAGCGTTGGGTTTTGATTCGACCGCTGGCGAGGTTAGAAGTTTCGGCTTCCGGGCCACACACACCACCGTGTGGCGGTGTCGTCTCGAGCGTTGTGTTGTGCCCGTATCTATTAGCGCGTCGCAGTGTTGTGCGGCGCGCAGCTCTTCCGGGGAATCAGCTACGAGGCAGCGGCTCATGTGGACACAGAACAAAACTTGCCTCTTTTGCGAGAACACGCTGCCGACGAACGACCATCGCTCTGTACTGCGCAGTGTTTATTAGCTAAAGTAGATGCGCAGAAGGCATAGAATGGAACACAGAACCCTCTGATCTTCCAACGAATCAGCCCTGTTTGCGTATCGTTTTAGAGAATAGATTTCTGAGATCGCGTAGATTTCTAAACGGGCCTCGCTACGCTTGTTACTTGACACTGAATGAATCGTACATAACACATTAGCGAAAAGGATACCTCGATGTATAAAACTATTGGTTCAGCAAGCTCATGCAAAGGTAGCACCATTCGTAACCATCACTTTTTGAGAAGGTCTTTACAAACGAATTGGTAACACTTGTACAGGGAACACAGTTCCAGACCGAAACGGTGTCAGATCGGAAGAGAAAAAGCTCGGCTTGACAATCCATAACGATACAGACCAGTGATAAAATACTGAAATTGTGTTTTTTTTGCTCATTTTCATATTTCAGCTCCACTAATGGCACGTTCAGGCATGGCGGATGCCAAATGAAAAAGTGGATGGTGCGAATAGTCCCACAAACCCACCCGTCACCGCCCCAGTCCCCGAGAGTTTGAAAGTAAAACCCGCACCGTGTACGTGACAGCCTGCTGGCGCTAGGTTTTATCCGGTGGAAGCAATTACAATCGCGCTGGTTGTGTCGCGCGACAGCGGCAGCCATTACGAACAGCATCCTCCAGCGCGACTCAGCCATCGAGATCAACTCTCGTTCGCTGACGGGAGAGCAGCGAATGCACACGTACACAAGCAGCGTACGCGAGAACTTTAGTATTGCTCCGCCATCATCACCATCCCGGATGGAGCAGATTTTTGTGCATGGAGAAACATAGGGAAATTTAAATATGTTCCCCGCACCGAGCGGGGAGGGGCCCACGAAACACACACACCGTCTGAGGTTGATGATGTAAGTATTGCACACTGGCTGAGCCGTAGCTAGTAAGTAGAGATAAGGAACAGGCGACGAGACGACGACGGGGTTACTTCTAATCATGCGGTACACACACTGGTTGAGTAAATTGTCTAAACCGGTCAAGGATTGGGTCGTTTAGAGAACGATGCCTGGGTGCGTCTTCTGTCACTTTAGTAGCACCAAGCCCTTGCCAACACTCTGCCCCCTGCGGGTGTAACGATTGCTGTAAACATAAACTTCACAAACTCAAACAGTCGACGGTAGTAGTGGTCGAAGCTAGTCGATCGGTTCCGCACGTTCGACCTCATTTCGTGTTTGCCTGACTGAGATCACTTCATGACATCTCGGAGCATCTTTCACGTTGACCCCACCCTTTGTGTCCCGTTGTCAAATTACTACCAATTCTAGCTCTGATAAGAGCGTGAATGTTGTGAGCATGTTATTTTTAGATGTGGTAGTAGTGTTACGCCACGGCTAGCAACAGCGCCACATCATGTAAAATCATTAGATAAGCTCCTATTCTCAACGGTTCAGGGTGCGGAGCGTGGAGCATCAGCGCCAACGCGGTGGGGTTGAAAGCGCTGGTATTGAGGCGTAGGTTGCGCCGTGTGAGTATGTATGTTTGTCTTTTGCGGGTGACACCCTCGGTGGGTCGCCTGAATCCGAGGGGGTGTCGTTTACTACATTCATGCTGGGGCCGCAGTGTCCGGTTGTCGATGAGGTGATGATCCAAAGTCGTTTGCAGATGTAGGCGAGCCCGC
>JXXA01010826.1:0-15974 GCA_000956255.1 Anopheles punctulatus | reverse complement strand
TTAACGGCTTCCATCAAAATTGGCATATTATTGTGATTTAAAGAAAAATCTATCCGCGGAAGAAAAGGAACAAATGTTCAGGAGTTTGCCATCGCCAAAGGATTCACCCAATCTTCCTGTCATGCATAAACGTATATATTTCCATTTCCTTCCCTTTGGCCTGTCATCCGTTCCTAGCTCGTAACGACCCGTCCGTTCCATACAGAGCGTATGAAAAAACGTATGAAAATACCTGACAAATATGAACGATTTCTTCCATTGAGCTGGTAGATCCAAGGATACGAAGCTCACTGCTGCTCCGGAAGCATGGGAATGTTGCGAAGAAAAAAAAGCGTCGCTTGATCGTTTGTGCTGACAAAACATTTGAGTTTCGAGCGGCACAACGGTGCTACAAAAAAAAAAAAGATTGGATGCAGTTCTCGGATGCTGCAAGTCTAGTGCTTCCAAGTAAGGATGGCAATTTAGCCGCTTCACCTGGTCGTATGGGTGGGACCCGGAAACGGGCGTACGGGAAGGTTTCCATGAATTGATGACATGTGATGCGGAATTGCTTTTCCATGACACTCGGCTGCCTGCCTGACACTTGTTCCCGCAACACCTGGCGGTAACTGGCACCTCTTACCGGGAGGAATATGATTAGCAAAATGAATCGATGCATGTTCGTCCGGCCGGGTTCATGTTCTGCCATGTGTCCTGTTGCGAACGGGGAATGGGGAAATTACGTATACACACACACAAACACACCACCACCACGTATGACCAAATCAGTTCCGATGTTTTCGGAAACCATCCCGCCCGAAATTGGAACAGTTCCGAAACAAAACCAACGCTAGGAACAACTAAAGAAAAAAAAACGAAGCCAGCAATACGCCACCTGAACATGTGTTCGAATATCCGGCAGTTCGTAGGATCGCACTCCCATTCCCGTTCCCAAATGATTGCGAATGCGGAAGTAATTTGCCACCGTGCTCCCGGCGCACATTTTCTGCTACACTTTTCATTCATCATAAATATTTATAAAGGCACGGGCACCACGCCGTACCTTGATGACTTCTGCCAGCGACAGGTGGCAGAGCGTCTGGTGCCGTCTGTCTGGCTCGCACTAGCGTGCGGGAAAAACACTCCGATTCCGGTGCGAGCGTCGTACGGAAGGAAAGCATACGCTTTTGCTCCCCCACCGCATCGCTACTGCTAACCTTTACGTTCTTGCTTGTTATGGGTGGAATATTTCGATCGTAAAAAATGTCTTTTCCAGTAGTGGCAGTGCCGGGCAGCGGTTTGACAGTGCCATTCTTTCTGCTTTTTACGATACATGGCGCAATTCGTAACCTGATGAAATTGTCGTTCATTCCCATTGAAGTGTGCAGGATGGGATGATACACAGACGGGGCCGTAATTGTAATAACTAGATTTGTCTACGAATATGAAACGTTGCCGTGTTTGTGAGGTAAACATGAACATCCACAGATACCACATTGTTTTGTTATGTTTCGATAAAAACAATCTTAAAACATTCGATCCCCTCTAGCAAAGGAGGTTCCACTTCAAAAATCACATTTTCAGACGAATCACACTAACCAGTTCTCAACCCGTTCGTTGGCTAATGCGCATTGGTGCATAAGAAGATGTATCAGCTGTCAAGGAATAATAATAAACCCATCAACACCACCAGCCGAAAAGGCCGGCAAACACAGCCGGGAACGGAAAAGAACTTTCCGCCACAACAAGGAACCAATAATCTGTTGACTCTCGCTTTCCGATGCTAATCCTTTCAACCGGTGTCGTTCGTCTGGCATCTCGCTAAGGAATTTTTGTCTCTATTTTGACGAATCTTTCAGCCTCTTCGAGGTTGAATGCGAGCTTCAAACCGTCCAAAGCATAACATGATTTGAATAATCCTCCATTTCGTCACTATCTTCAACGCTCGGCGAGCTGTCGGTGCCCTTGTATGGTTTCGGGAGCCTTGAAAGCTTCAGAATTTATCTGCCGCTTACGAGCAGGAATAAAGCAGCACCGAATTTGGTAGCTGCAGAAGTTTAAAAATGGAATGATAACTCACACAGGTAAACACACTGCGAAGGTAGAGCTGCTAAAGCAAACAGATAATTTCCATCAATTTAATGATATGTCGAACCATCGTTGCTTGTCTGCATTGTGTGCGTGTTGTACGGCTGGAAAAAAGCCAATCCTCGTTGGCTCGTCTTAATCTCTCAATTTATGACGAGCCACATTGGTGTCTCTTAAATACGTTGGGTTGACGTAAGCATTAGGCTTTCCCGTTCGGTGGCTTCCCCCGGCCGGACGAAAACAACCCGCTGATCAGTGAACAAAAAAGTGCAATAATCAGTGATGATTACAAAGCAATTTCCTCCCGAAAAAAAAACGCCAGAAGAACATCATTCCGACAGCATGGCCCACAATGTCAATCGATTCGGCTGACGAGCATGGATGGCTACGCTTCGGCTTCAGCTTCGGCCAAAATGCCAACCAACGCTGTCACCCGCGTAACATCAGCGCCTACTGGAGCCAATGTTTACACACACCAACCAACCGATTACACTCTCGGAAAAGGGTTGACTCTAACCACCCTTTCTAGCTAGCTTCCTTCCTGTTCGTGCTGGTGAAAGGTGATTTTCCATTCCCCGGCTTTGTTCTCCGGCAACCGATTCGATTTGTCGTCGGTTCTGCCGCAAAATCCCACACCCCGCAGATTCCATCACAGGACGCCCGAGTGTGGGCTTTTTTTATGTTTGCGGTTTTACTTTTCCATCGCTTTCGGTGGTACCGCCGCCGATTCCGTTGCACTCGTTCCGAGCACACGATCTCGATACGGAAAATTTATTTCATTACTCCCGCACTCAGTTTTAGCAGAGAATCATTCCTCATGCCCCCCCCCACCAAGTCGAAACGGTCCGTCGATTTACGATGGAGTCACGGGCGGCTTCCCGGCTTCCGTGTCGTTTGTTGTTCGATGATGGATTTATCCTATCGCATTGTTAGATTTTCCACCTCCACCGTGCTGCTGCTGCTGCTGGTTTTATTCTTCCCCTTTTTTGCACGTAATTTCCCCTGTTCCTACACAGTTTCTGCCACCATCGGCAGCAGCCACTCTGCCGCACCTCGAGCCGCTCGTTTGTACTCCTTTTGTGTTGTTGTCGATTTTTCCGCTTCAATTCGTACGTTTGTTGTTTGATTTTTTGCTGCTTCCCATCACGATTTCGTTCTCACATCCATCACTTAACTTTCCGTCAAGCCAGCTCTCTGCTTCATTTCTCGTCTCGCATACAATCTCGAACCGTGCCACCTACAAGACGTGCACTTTTGAAAAACAGTGCTATCAGTTAGTTAACTCTTTGCACCGTTCTTTGGTGAAAGTTTATTTGTTTTTGAATTACGATTCAAAATTGCACCCACAATTTTGTTAGTAGCCCACGTTCAATATTTGTTTTCCCTACAATTTGAAGTTTTAGGATCAATTTTCCTAATTTAGTTTTAATGTTTATGGCAAAACTATAGCTAACTCATAGGAACAAAGTTTCATATATGTAGCCAATTTAGTTTTTCCTCGCTCCAGTTCTATTCAATTCCACTCCTCTCGTTGTTATTTTTTTTTTTCAATATAAATCAACCAAATAGAGCTCCAGTAACAACTCCAACTCGAACAATGCCCCATAAAGCGCCGTTTCAAATTGCACTTATTCAATTGTTAGAATATTGCATTCTTTTCAGTCTGTCGCTCTTCAATGCAATAACGTTCGCCCCATGACTGCCGAATCTAATCGTCGGTGAGGGAGTACAAAAGTGCACACGAACCATTACTAATTCAATTCAATCACGTGCACTCATGAAAGCGCGCGGTGAATAAAGTCACCGGCGGCCAGGGGGTGTAAATCGAACCATCATGGACCACAGTTAGCGCAGGTTAATATTTTAAATTCGTTACGAAAAATTTGTTTGTCGGCATCCCGTGCTTCACCCTCATCCGGCCGATGTCAAATGGAATGACCGCTGGCCACCGAACTAATTGATCGAATGAATGACAACCGAACGGAAAGGCGCGTCGGCGGCGGCGGAGGCGTTCGATTCGGTTCGAGATTATACAGTGAAGATAAAGATGATGGTACCAACCGAAACCCAATGCGCACCCAATCAGATCGAGTTTTGACAGTTATTGTCGTGCCGTTTGACAGTGGCCTCCTGCCCACTCGGTAGCAACCACCCACCACTGGGTGCGGGCTGTCAGGCAGGGATGTCCGTGGATAAGCGACGTGAAATGTAATTTAAACTTCTCGGCCGCCACCATATCCTATCCAAACATCCATAATCACCGGCCCGAACGAACCGGTACAGCCAACATTCTTTGCTGCACGGGAGCGAAGTTGTATGATTGGATTGGAGATTGGGACCAGCATATTAAATGCTTCCCGTGGTTGTTTCCAAAGCTACGCCGCCCGGTTCAGTTTAATTCGTCGTTTTGGTGATTTAATTTTCGATGATGCTATCGACTGCGGCCCTGGCGGTGGCCACGAATAATTCACAATAAATTGTCTGAATCAGATACGATGTTTTTAATTACTAGCAAAACGATCGACGAATTAATTGGGTAATCGTTTTCTCGTGTGCATGCCGCAAGTGGCAGCGTTTACACGGAGAGTGCACAGGAACAAAAAATATGGATTTTACTACGCATGGGAGTAACGAGTTCGTAGGTTATGTTATGCAAGTGTATCGCCATTTAAATGAAATCAGCCGTCCTGGCTAGCTGAAATGCGATCGGGGGAAGCTCTTCATAATTGGACGTAGCATGAAACTGTACTAATTTTTATCGTTTATTTGTGTTCCACGCAGTTGATTCAAGAGCAATAACTTTATCGGTTTTATCGGTAATTAAAATTACGTGGGATTTCGATTTTAAAAATATTGGTCTACATTTATTACAATGTATGTTACTGTAATTTTTGTTTTTTTCATTTGTGAGCAATTTATTGTTGAATTTGACAACCGTAGAAAATAAGAATACACCAAATATCCAATTGTGCTGTCAGTGTATAAAAAATAATGTATTTTGACATTGTGACATTTGGGAATGATTAAGTGAGAAATACTGCTTTGGTTTTTTAATACTGTAAAATATAAAAAAATAGATGTCGACTTTCTTTATCTACTAAGCACACATATTAGAACAGATTCCATGACTATTTTGACGATTTTTTATATTTACATTTACATAAATAAGCTACATAAATCAAAGACAATTACGATTGGTTGGGAATGAAGATAAAAAATATGCCTTCCTTGGCTATAAAAACAAGTTACTATTGAAGCAAAAACTAAAGAAAAACTTTTTTTGCTTTCCGTGTCAAGCAATTGTTTGTTGCTTCTTCTAAATTCAATACGCGTGAAGATTTCGCCGTGGATCATCCATTTCACCTACACCTTCTGTTCGTCCACAATGAAACACTCCAGGCTCAAGATGCCATTCGATTCCTTCGCGTCGAAAGATTGATAAATGGTGTGCAATGTATTTTAATTAAAATCAACACATCCGCCAGCACCATCGGCCACCAGCCCAGCAGGTGTACAGCATTTGTTTGCTTCAAAGCAGCGGGCAACGCGTCCTAACGCCCATCCACTTTTCAACGCACACCTACACGTTTTGTTGTTACTGCCCTTCCCCCATGCGGCTCTCCATTCACGGCGAAGTTTCCGGTTCCGAGTGGATCTTCCTGTCACGATCCATGGCAAAATGGCACGCAAAAGGTGCAAAGACTGTTTAACGGCCCCACAAACAGGTGTATTACGGCCTGCGACCAGGACTTTCTTTCTGCAGCGCGTGGCAAAACGACGGCCGGGCCGCGCAGATCTTCATTTCCGAGAGGTCACTTCGAGCGAGTGGTTGAAACTTATTTGTTTCCAGCCAACCGACGAGGGTGAAACGAAGCGTGACCCAAAAGGCGGGAACATGGTGGCGAGATTCGAGGACGCCGAGGTCGCGAAATAGTTTTCCAGAACACGAAGGAATGGAAAAGTTTCGCCGACAGGAAGAAACATTTTGCCTTCGTCGCCTTCACCCGCCACGAATCCCGCCGAGTCACGGATGAGGAAGATTTATTGGAGTTTCATTCACGATAAGTTTCGCTTGGGCTACGATTTTTATCAGCGAAACCTGGCTGGCTGGTGAAAGGTTGGGTAAAGGTGTCAACACCGGGCACGACTGGGAAGGGTTGCCCCCGACCGCTCCTCCCACCGCTCTGCCGAATGGAGCATGAGCTCAACAACCCGTGAACATTGTTGCTCTAATTTGCCATGTCGTTTCCTCAAGTTGTTATTTCAATTCTTGGGATTGTGCTACCTGCTGCGTGCTGCTGGTGAAAGAAACACGTTTTCCGAACGCCCCTTCACTGGCGGAAACGCAGATTTTCACCGATCTCCGTAGTGGTCTGTGTAATTTAATTTGCGCTAGTGAGCATTAAAGAAAATTCCTTAACGAATGGCGGTACTTGCCGTTTGCATCTGCTGGTGAAGGTGGAATGTTTGTGCGATCCGAAAATAGTAGTCGGGTCGATGTAGTAAGAGGATTTTAAAACGCTTTTGGTATGTATTAACATTCCATGCAACATCAACAAAACATTTGAATAGTTGGCAAGAAAAACACACCTCGTAAACGCTTACTTTCAACATTCTTTACTATCATTCGCGTACGATCGGAAAGCATTAACTGTGAAGATCAATAATGTATAAAGAAAGTTTTTAACTGTCAGATTCTTCCACGTGCCTTTTACAAAATGTGAGAGTTACACATTTGTTGTAGTTTTTGCCGATTGAGATACAACTTAGAGAAAAAAAAACCTTTTTATACTTTTCTGCATCCTAGCTGAATTTAAAAACATATTTGATACGTGATTTCGTTCAAAACTGGTATTTTGGATTCATTTGAATGTGATAATTTGTGTATAGTTGTAAAATTACCATTAAATTTATTATAATTTTTAAATTTAGAACTTGTACGTGTTATTTCATAATTCAACGAATTCGCATCGATATCAACATTGAAAACTGATGTGATTATTTTTATATTATGCTGATTGAAGTTTATGTTAACAAACTAAACTAGTAGAATAATTTTTATTATTCAGACTTCTTCGCTTCTTCAACCATAGAAGCCTGTATTAGAATTTAATATAACAAATTTGAATCGCTTTTATTCACTCCCATAATGTACAGTAAAGGTTTAATCATGCCCGACCGGTACTGAGCGAAACGTTTTTATACCTAAATCGCCTCCTGGTCGTTACATACATCACCCTATTCAACGCTTACGTGTGCTTCCCATTCAGTCGGCGAAGGTAAAGGCCATTTGGCAGACCTCGTGTTACGTTTTAATTGAAAAATTCTCATAAAAAGTCAATGCGAAAACCTTTCAAACATGAAGCGCCAACCTGACGAGGGCTAACGAACGAAACATTTCAACAGCTACCACCGCACCCGCTCTCACAGCATCCGGAGAAGTGCTATAATAATTCCTCCACGTGCACGATGACTTCGTTTTCAGCACACAAACATTTCAAGAGACCAAGAGACTACACCTAGGGCTGAGCAAAAAAATAAAAATTGTGTACCACAGAACTCACGAACCCTCAGAACTCAGTGCGCGAAGGAGGGCCAACGAATCGAGCTAAATTTTTGATGAACAGAAAACGTCAATAAAATATTTTTGCCTTTCCCCGGTGCAGGTTAAGCTAGGCGGTGGTAAGGGTACGTGCACCAAGCGCCGTCACGTAACTACGCGTATGATGGTTTTCCTTCGGTCCGTGCTCCGGCGGAATTCCCCTTGCGTGTATCGTGTAGTGTAAACGGAAGGATGCTAAATTTTTTTTTGCCCCTTCACCCCAAACCACCAGCCTATGGTCCGAATTCATCGACGGGACGTTACAACATCCCTTTTTGACGAGCCCTTGGGGGGATACTGTCCTGGGCAGACCTTCCGCCTACTGCCAGATACCGCAGTAGTCGTACGGAAAAAAATTCCACCAAAAAGCATTCCTACCGCTTTCGGCAGCTGACAAGTGCTGCATAGACGTATGGATGACGGTGGGATGGATTGCGGCGAGAGGCATGGAACGACACGGTCCGGAAATGCACAAATTATTGTTTGAAAACGAACACTACGTGACGTGAATCTGCATCATGTGGAAGAAGAAAAATCGTACCCAGTCAAGGCTCATTTTCGTTTAGGTTTCCATTGCCGAGCGCCTATGCCCTAGTCCGAAGTCTTTACTTCGCAGTACACAGCTACCCGTACTTGGGGTTGTAAGAAGGTTGCCCTGGCTCCCTTTTTCACAGACTGGTGGTAGCTGCTTGCGTCCAGTAGACGATTGGTTGGACGGTAAATGAAACGTAACCATCCTCGAAAAAACCCGACCCTTCTTCACTCACACCGCCCGGACCCGTTGATGGCCCAAGAACATTTTCACACCGTCCGCCGCTGGTGCGGTGCTGGTTTCGATCCGGAAGTGGCAGTTTTAACAAGAAAGCAGCGGCAGAATAGAAAAAAAATACACTACGCCAGTCAAGACGAAAAGCAAATAGAGGGAAACGAAGCAGAACGAATGGACTTTTCCTTGCCCTTTTTTCCTTCCATCCAGTGGTGTTGGCGGAGAAACGTAATTCCCGCGATCCCGCGCAAGGGTGAAAGCCGAGGTGTGATTCAATTTGGTGGCACCTTTCTCCACCTTGCAGGGCTTTAATTGTACGTCCGTTTATCTCGCGCAGACCACACCTAATAACACGGCAACCAGTCCACCAACTTCCCAGCGTTCTGCGGCTCGGCGGGTGTGACATCTTCGTGGAAGAACTAGTACACTAGATCCTGATTAATTATTCACGCGGTGTATTCGCTTTCCCTGCGCTGGATGGGCAGAGTAAACATGGGAAAAAGGAGAATTCGAATGAAAAAGCGCGCTTTAAGTCCTACAAGCGCCATCAATATTCGTATCGTTTCCTGCTTTATCCTATTATTCGTTAAAATATCGATCAGTCCAGCGCAGAATATAAGGCTTTGTTCAAGTTATAGCCATTATCTAGCTTTTTTAAAACAATCCAACCCACGGCAAACGCTTCGTATTTCCGCTCTTCCAATGCATAACCCTCGTATTTGTAGCCCACTCTAGGCAGACACTCACGGGGACGCACTAAGAAGCAACGCTTGCTGCTCTGTTTGTCTAGCCGTCTTATCTGCAGCAGCGTCTTACTGCTCACCTTATGGCCCTACCATTCGGGTATTTGCACACCGCGCAGATCGTCAGGTAAGGCGAACTGTAATATTAATTACGGGGTTTTTCACACTCTCCGCCTGTCTATTGCGCCGGCGAAGTAATTTATTCCAATTAATGCTAATTACTCTCCACTTGGCGATACACGCCGAGCCCGACGATCTAATTTTAACCTTATCCAACTCACGCAACGCAGCTAGAGTAGGATTCAACTGGCCTGGCCGGCTTGGCGTATTTAGCTTACCAAGCTACCGAGCTCGCTGCAAGAACGTAAGAGGTCCTTCGTCCTAGGGTGTGTGTGTGCGTGTGTTGGAGACTGGTGTTTCCCTTTTTCGGGTGACATTTAAATTTAAATATTAACATTATTAACCTAAGTTTCTTCTTTCCCGGAAGTGGCACCGGTCGGTGCGAATGGCTACCGATAACGGAGTGGCGCATTTCAAGTGACTTCCTGGTGAGAACTCGTTCTTTACATCCACGCCGTTCTTATCCCTGCTCGAAACGAGGCGGTGCATAATTTATTCCCCTATATTTGCTTCTACCATGAAAGAGATGTTCTGTTTGTGGAAGGCTGTACAATCTTTAATCATGATAAAATATTTACTTCCAAATACTACCGTGTACTTTATGTAACGCCATGCTGGAATGTGACGAAAGCTAGTAAACATACCTCCGGTAGCTCATTTTGCCATCCTTATCCTCCTATCCGGCCTTATCTTGGCGTTTTCCAAAACGTTTCATTTTCCGTCTCACTGGTCCAAACCTGGTCCGTCCATCGATACTCATAATTTCGTCGCTCGTAATATTTTCAGCGCTACGTTTCAATTAGTCACGCCACGCATTTTGTTCCTGTTGCTGTATTCACCACAGGTAAAGAAAAACGGGCTTTCTTTCGCTATTGTCCCGACGGCCAAGAAACCCGAACAAGGACTCATCGGAGTGAATGAGTTTACAAAATATTACAGTAATTATTTTTCTTCGTCTCCCTTTTTCTTCGGCATAATCCTTGTGGTGCGTTTTCTCTGAATGATAAAGCTGCCACCCGCAGTGACAAGTTGATGGTGGTGTGTATGTGTTTTCAGCGCCCATTTTCTGGCATTAACACGCACGCAATCGAATTATGTCAAACGTTCTCAATGGTCGCGATTGCAGCCCTAGCACGAAAAACTCGCCTTTCATTTTTGAAAGCCCCAAGCGTAACCTACATTTTCCGGCGAGAGGCGGGAAGCGATAGAGTGTCACCAGAGACCACACCGGTATGGAATAAAAAATAAAGCTACCCCTACCGAACCGTGGGGTTGGAAAAAGCACTATCTGTCCCCCATGTCGTACACACTACACCCTTCCACTAGAGGATCTATCCTCGCATGGACACACGACGGCGAAAGGGAGCACCGAAAAGAAAAACAGGATATAGCATTTCGCCAAAAACGAAACGCTCGCCGCCGGTATGTTTACGATTATTGACTTCGTGTGTTTGGGGAATTTATTTGGTCGGTTAATTACTTTTTACTGCCCGATAGCATGTTGGTAACGAATTGACAACGACCCCACGTGGCGGGTATGTGTTTGTGGTTCGGCTGAACATGGCGTACCGGCAGGCGCGTCCAACTCACCGGGACTCTTCCGCCGTGGCTAAGGGATGAAAGCGAAATGAAAAAGGAAACGCCTACAGGGACACCCAACCAGGGCGGTGGTGGTGGAAAATGTCGTAAAATGTGTTCGTAAACGGCTTCACGTTCATTTTTGAATGTGTGTGTGTGTGAGAGAGAGGTAGAAATAGAGAAAGAGATAGAGAAAGGACGGTATACATGGGGAAATAAAATACAAATCCCTTTCGCCCGTTCGCCCGCATCCAAAGAAGTTGCTAAGTAAACAAAACCTGCCCCGAAAATCCGCGACCGGAACTGGCAGAAAGTTTCCAACACCGGGAGAATGTACGAGTGTGTATGTATGTGTGTGTGTGTGTGTGTGTGTGTGTGTGTTATCACCGGCTCCTGTGGCGACCTTTCGTACGCACCTTTTCGTCTCCGTAAAAGTCGTACTTGATGAGGTCGTCCTTCTGTTTATGACCGTTTTGGGAGCCGATCTTACTAGTTGGCTCCTTGGCCCGCTTCTAAAAGTTTTAGACCATTCTCAAACGCTTCCTTTCAATCAAAAGATACCAACTACACAACGAACGCAATCTTTCCCTTTCTTAGAACGTTGCGTGGTGTGTGTCGTGTGTAAAGCGTTGGAGACAAAGTTTAAGGTCGATAAACGCTTTACGGCTGACGGACGGTCCGACAAAATATTCATAAACGTAAATTAAATTTTCAATTCCTTGCATATTTATCTTTTTTGTTTCGGGACACAGCAAGTGGACCTTTCCTTCCGAACCGGCAGCCGATTTACAGCCGGTGGTGAGAAATCGCGTTGCGTAAGTTTTCATCGTTTACCGTGCTGCTCAGGTTGCATCATAAATGGTTGATGATGTTTTCGTTGGCTTTTCGCCGAAGGTACGAACTTTACAAGAAACAGGTTAGGGAAAAAAACGCACCGGAACTTCCCACTGTGAAGTTGTACTTTATTTTACATTGTGAGGAAGGGAGAAAGCGTATCTCGTAAGCGAGAAGGGAGAAAGCACATCTCATCAATATAGCCGTTTAAACTTCCTTTGATTACTAAATGTATAATGGTCTGAATCGTGCTAAATTAATGATGAAGAATATTTTGCATGAATTTAAATACATTACATTCAACTTACTCTGAAACCTGTGCCATTTTTACGTTTGAATCTTTGATAATCCATAAAGTTTGATCTATCGTAGAACACACTTTCATGGCTTCGTTGTTGTTTTGCTGCTAGAGCATTTAAATTTGTATCAATTTCCTTTTTTCCTAATCAGGCCTTAACAAGGACAACTGGTTACAAACCAATCTGCATCCAATTTCTTCAAAGGATTTGTTATTTGCCTTTATCGTTTTTGTCTGTATTTTCTACCAATCGATGGATAGCCAAGACCATAGGAAACCTTAACAGATCTGATCAGTCCGTCAGATTCAATTTCGCTTACGGGACAAAATTTCGATAAATTTTAAAAAGACAAAAAAAACCCTTCAATATGGTTTCCTTAAACCACCAGGCACAGCATCGGGGAAACAACGGGACCCTGTTTGATGAAAACCTACCGAAAACACGAAGCAAGATGGGGCTGTCGTGGCTGTCCATGGTAGACGTCCGATAGCCCGTACCATCAGACCAATATCCTGAATTGGAACGAATTTTTCAACTCACCCTGGGGTCACTGGGGCTTCGAATATAGAGTGTGAATTTGGCGAAAGTTGTGCTCCTGGGAGTAACAAAGCGAAACGTTACAACACTCTAGTCCCCCGCCCTATCCCTTTCAGCAGCTCCAAAATGGTGAAAATTGTGAAGAAAATTGAAAATGGCTTTCTACGCACGCTTTCTCGCCACACCATCGAATACCCGTTCCGAAAGTTCCCATTGTACACCACCGGGCGATGGAAGGGATGAGCGAGATTCGCAGCTTTTTTTCTCCTCTAGATTTCCAATATCCTTTACACACACGCATGATAGGCTTGGTCGTACAATGAAACAATTTGGGTAACGATCGAAAAAGCCGGAAAACTTTTATTTTACCCACAACGCCACTTACAACCCTCGTTCGATCTTCTCCGCACACTTCTACCCTGTCTTTCGTTTTCGCAGGCAGAAGATGAGCGATTTTTATGCCATAAATATTTACAAAATCCTAACCCCAGTGGCTACACTTTCCAAAAATCCTCACATGTGGTTCACCTTTTCGGTGGTATATTATGCAAACTGTACCAACCGTCCCGTAGAAACTATTTCCAAGGAAAGATCCCAAAAGTGAGAGTGTCGTATGAGGTTGCAAAGTTTTCCCGCACGGTATTGCAAAATATTTGCATTATTTTCTTCCCTTCTTCCACCTTTGCGCTTGTTCGGTGTTATAAATGCTATTGTATGTTTGTCGGTTTCGCAAAGCCGAAACCTTTCGATCCGATACGAACAAAGATGTTCCGTTCGGATGTTTATGTTTTTATTTTTATATTTTTTTTTTTTTCGAGGAAGTTATACTCTGCCTCTAGCAGGATGTGGCCGGCATGAAGTTTCTGTGCTTTTAGGCTTGTTGACAGTTGGAAGCATAGTTCTGCCTACCCCGGCGGATGTCGGGGAGAATTTTTCGACGAAGGGTGGAGATTACAGCTACCACCATCCTTAGAATGTGCTGCCCTAAGGAAAGTCCCTACATACCACGAGTTTCGTAACAAAACCAAACAAACTCCGCTCAACCAAAGCAACTGTCCGAAGAAAGTTTTGTTTAGAATTTGATAGTGTTGGTGGGTCCCGGTCGATGGCTTCCGGTTGCAGCTCCACCGGTCGGTTTTAACCATAAATCAGTACTCCACTGGGGCGGAAGTGACAAACTAAATTTAATAGAAACTATCACTAATGAAACTTTATTCCGAGCGCTGCAACGAGAAGGTTCATGAATGCACTTAGTTGTTAGTTTTAATTCAATTATTGTTTGCCAATGGAAGATAATTTTATTCTTCACATAGTGTCCGTGTGGGGATGTTGTATCTTCTAATTCTGTGTCAAATTTATTTCCATGTTCAATTAGTTTGCATAATTTAACGACTCATTCCTTACAAAGTACTGGCTTATCTTGCATTACTTATTCGTAGTTTTGAAAATAACCAAGAAAACCTCAATAAAAAATCGTATTGGCATCTAAAATTGCCGGTAGGAACTTTTTCTGGTGAATTTGTGTGATTACTTTTTGGAGCATGCAGAAAAAATCGTCTCCAGATAAGCTTCTGAAACAATTTTAACTACACACCATTACCATAATGAGTGTCTTCCGTCCGACTACAACCCGAGGGAAAATCCTTTCCTTTTTCTTGGTTGTTGTGTTTTAGAAGCTGACGATTGAGCAGCACACGATAAATGAACAAAAGATGGAAATATTTTTGCAAGGGGACCAGCTTTAAGCCCGAAACCATGGCATCCGTGCGTCGCAACTAAATGCGTACTGGTGTGTCGAATCGTTTGGAAAATATTTGCATCCTTTCTTTCCCCCGGCTCGACTCGAAAGGCAAAAGTGCGGTTGTCGTGGAATGTCGTCCCTTTCATTCGTCGTTATGAGCTGCTGCCCCTGCGGCTACGACCGGACCGGCTTTCTTGACTGCCATCGTGTTTGCCGCGAAAAGTTTTAGTAAAAATATCCGAGCAGCAAAAAAAGTAACGACAGCGTGGGTTGAACGTAAATTTTCGGACGATTCGGTCAGCGTTAAATGGGGAGCATTTAGAACCCTCGTGTTTTCTCGAGCAGCTTGAAAAAAAAAACTTCAGCTCCTTTCGTTCGCCTTATTAAATGTATTCGTGGCCGACTGGTTTGTTAATTAGGTTATCGAGTAAAAGGTTGTAATTTGCAACGTCGGTTACAGTTTTCATTTGCCTATTTTCTCTTCGACCAAGCAGTGTTGTGCCGTTTTAAAACAATATTTTCCTTACGCTGACGCATTTAAGTAGAGTATATTTTCCCATAGACTTAGAGTTAATTAAACTTTTCCGTTTGCGTTGAGGATAAAACTTTCGCTAGAGTTTCATTTTTGGTTTTATTACATTTCGTAAAACTTACTTATTTTCGATGGATTGGTATGGATAAAAAAATCAAAAAATTACAGTAATTTGTATATCAAAAACTTTTATTCATTCTACATGCACTGCTTTTTTCGTACTTCCGATCCCAGCGCTGCTGAACCCACGCTACAATTTGACTAGCTTGACTAGCCTCTTAATTTTTATGAACTTCCTTTCCATTTAAAACACTTTCGCTACTGCAATGTGGAGTAACTACCTTACAGCGGTCGATTTTCTACCCAACTACCGTATCTATTTCAACAAACTGCAACAAAAAATGACAACGTACAAATAGCCTGTACGAGCAAACACCACGGCCCTGCTAAGATTATCCTCCGGTTCGACCTGTGAAACGAGAGCCGAACCGGGTACGTAGCTTAAAACAACAATCGCAAAATTCAAACGAGCAATTATGGCGATATATAGGCTGAACGATACCACCGTCCGACTAGGTTTTAGTCGCACCTTTGCAATGAACCTTCTCCTTTATGCTTCCGAAGCCAAGCTAATCCGGTCTGGGCAGTGTTGGGTGCCGCAGCTGGGTCCACTCCGGAGAACTAGCCAAACAACAACGCGTGCAGTTAGCGTGCTGGCTACTCGCTGGCAAAAAAAAAGATTCCAGCCGAACCACCGGTAGATAAATTTATGAAAATGACAGCCATTGGCGAGGTCCAAGATATATATCATATAATTAATAGGGAGTCAGTGCGTTCCAACGGCGTGGCTTAAATTTTCCTACATCATGTGTGTGTGTGTGTGCGTTTACCTGTCCACGAACCCAACTCGCTATTTTTCCCCTGCTCAGTAGCAATGCTGGGACTATTTCGTTGCGACAGTGTCTGGAAATGGCCGGAAGCGACTTCTGGATAGGTTAGGCGAACGCGTCTATTCACGAATGAAGCAGTGCCAAATGCGACCGTTGCAGCCCGTGCCAGTGCCTCGACGAGAACAAAGTAAATTACCGATCGAAAGAACAACGATATCGATTGGAAATGCGTAAAAATACCGTCTGGTGAAAGTAGTTTGGAAAA
>JXXA01010825.1:0-26924 GCA_000956255.1 Anopheles punctulatus | reverse complement strand
TTTGCGAACACAAGTGTTTTTTGGTGATTAAAACCATAAATTTCAAAATTAATGAAATCTTAATTATTTATTGGATGGTTTTGACTATACATTCTCGCTGTGTCCGGTTCTAGAGTTAAATTAGTATTTCCGATGCCCAACATATTAGAGCATATGATGTGATGGCTCTGTAGGTAATCAAGCACCAAAATTCGATGAGTGCCTTTTCTATGAAACATCACTGCAGTATCTCCCACAAATGAGATTCTTTGAAAACTACGAGTTCTCTCCTTCTTGAAGTGCCAACTGTGATTACAACTACTTCGAAATGGCAATCGTATGGCACTTCAATTAAATAACAGCAAGAAACGAGTCGAAAGTATTGCATGATTAGGCGTTTTGTTTAATATTTGAAAACGTACTCACAAGCAAACCCGAACCAGGCCTCCCGGGAAGGCCGCAGGGTAAGGATATTCAATAAATCCCTCCGACACGTGTCCAGTGGTAGTGAACGAAACAATTGCACCGTAAGGCAACACGACCAGAGGCTGTGTTTCAATTACTCCATTGTTTATTTGCTAATCTTTTTGTGTACATCCTCGGGCATTATAACGGTGTGAGCTAGATAAGCAGGAAATCCGGCCAATAATTTCTGCTAGCTGTCGGGCTGTGTGCACTAGCAGGGGCCAATCGGAGAACATGCATGATGATTCGGGTGCATGTAGGTTTTGTTTCATTTAATGTTGCACTCTTGGCCCTCACGACAAGATCGACGAGACCGACGGGCCCGGGTAGGCACCTTATAACTGGGCATCCCCACAACTGAGACTGTGTTAAAAGCAAGATGATGTTTATTCATAACAAGAATCCTGCTCCCGGTGACTCTGGGGCCCGGCTACGCTTCGCTTTTATGCTGAGATTTAGCCTACGACACCTGGGCTCCTGGACACCGGGACACACCTTCCATACGGCTTCTCCGATCGTCCGGGTGAACTCGGATTTCGCTGGCAAATAAAAAAAAGAGCTTTGATATGATCTTCTCGGAATGACATGCAGCACGGAAAAGAAGCTATCCTTAGGAACGGACTCACTTATTGCTTTTTCTTTTGAGCTGTTATCGGGAACGGATTCAGTTACCCCCGCGTAGTGTTGGAATGGTGTTTGTTTGTGTTCGGATTGCTTGGATCTTGTGATACGAGTTGAAATCGTTTCGCTTCGCCGGCACTACTACGGCTCTACGGGTGACACTGTTGCCGTTTGTGTTTTGTTTGGTAATCCTTTTGTGATGCTGCACCCGTGCTGGGTGTGTTTATAGCCCCCTCTAGTGTGCGGACTGGGTATTGAAAGGAAGATCTTTTATGATAAAGGAAAATTTTCATCATGCATGTTTTGCTGCTAGTATGCTTGCCTGTCTTGCAATGGATACTGTATCGGTGGAGCTTAGAAAGGGGCAGCATTTGCTCGAGACGTTTATTTGTCCAGTCGGTATGTTTGCGTCTATAACTCCTCAGATCGACAACATTTAACACATCGTCGGAGTCAGCAAAATTCTTGTAAACTGTTCGTCTCATGATCGCTTTCTTCCAATGCTTTTTACGGACATTACACAATCTTCAAAAGTAACCATGAAGCAGATATGTTGCAATAACGCTGCGCTGCTAGATGCGGCCAGTGTGGTCAATTTTTTCTTCCCCCAAGCATGCTCGAATCAAATCGAGCATTGTAGTTCCTTTTCACCTAGCTTCGCAGTGCTCGAGTCGTTGGCCATTTTGAAGCGATATTGACTCAGTTCACCCTCTTGACTTCTTGGCTAGTGCTCTGTGGTTTTTGCTTACGATTTTTTTTATTATTTCAAACGCTCATTCCTTAAGTACCCTGTGAAGAGGCGGTCCTGGAGTGGTTAGAAGTTTATAAAAATCTCGCTTCGGCAAGGTACGTTTTTTACGCGCAGCCACAAGGATGATTTTCATTCATGGTCGAACGCACGGTGAGCACTTGAAAATTAAAGTGAACAAGTGTCTCCGAGCTTTCGGTGTCCGGGAGTGCTTTCGGTGCGATTGTTGGTGGTTAGGTTCGAGTGTCGCCCATCGGGACATGATTGATAGGGCATCGGAAATTATGTGGAAACATAAAGTGTGTGTGTGTGTGATTCCATAAGAGTGTTTCGTTCGTGCAGTGTTTGCTGCCCATCGGGAGCAATTTTATGTGAGCTTCTGATGGATGTTTCATCGTGCGCTAGAAAAGTAGCGATATGATGTGTAAAAAAACCTCAAAAACGGCTAAAAACTTTCGGGCAAGCAGCATTAGATGATGCGACAGCCCGTGACAAAAGTTAAGCTGCTTATTCTTTGTTATGGCGTAAACCCGCAAGTGGTGCTTAGTTATAGGACACAGGACAGAGGTACATTCCAGGAAGAGATGCTCGCCGGTTTATTATTGTCTACTGCTTGTACGGAATGCTTGAGATTTTTGTTTAAAGGCATTACTGTAGGTCAAACTGTGTTTTATAAGATAGAATATAAAATGAAAATGTAATGAATGATGTTCGGTCAATGTGGTCAATGAAATTTTGATTTAACATTTAGTTAATTGCGATTACACTAATCAGACATGTATGGGTATATTTTGCTTTTCTTCGAAAAATTGATCACTAAGTGGATTTTTATTTTCTAAAAGCCATTTTATTTTGATGCTTCATTCCCAGAAACTATGGTGTCGAAATCGCTATGAGCGTCTTGAACATCTTAAACGTTTTTAAGTTTCCCCGTAAAATTTCGACGCTTTCAACGGTCGGCAAAACTCGGGCCTTGCCGTGTGCAACTTCATCGGTACCGGCGCTGGCGTAAGGTATTTAATTAGGTATTTTCATCGTCCATTGCCGAAAGCGGTCAGGTGTCTAGTCGAAGCCTGGTTGGGTTTCAAAACAATGCGAATAAAGTTCGAAAAACAGCGACGCGAACAGATTTTGCCCTTAGGTAAGCGTATGCTTGCTTTGGACGTTAAAATTGCTAGATGATTGGAAATGAAAATTTTCAGAGTTTTTGAATTCTTCGTGCACTTTGTAAAACAATAATCTAATGAAGAGGGAGAGGATCGTTTGGCTAATTTTTGAGCTGTCCTGTAAACAGTTAAGAAATATCCTCGCTCCCAACTATTGTTAACCAATCGAAGAGCTTGAGTGCGTCCCACGTGAGTTGTTGATTTGTTTGTTGAACACGATGTTCGACATATTTGTCATGTTTGCTATAACTTGACCACGGTTGGCCACTTCATAGACGGTGAGTGATGTGTGTATCCGCCCTTCGCATCAGTGCCGTCAGCATTGTCGTAGCCAACGTTCCGGATCAACAGGTCCTGTCAGGCTCTGTTGATTGCGACCAGGAAGAGGCGTGTCTCGTTTGGTAAGAAGCAGACAGAGCTGTCTAGATCAACTTTGATGCACCGCTTAGCATTCGTTGATATAACGTACAAGTCATCGTGTAAGTTTCGACGTCCAGGTACTTGGTCTGGAAACTTTTCACTCGGAACGTGCCCATGGTTACGTGCTGGAATATCTTCACAACAAGACGTAATAAGTGAAATCTGATCCGGAGATTGTGGAATCCACAATCCAAGTTTTTGGTGAACGTCAACTAGGTCGCGAGCGTAATTTTAATTTCCTTCCTCTCCTGCACGAAATCCCAACCGTTGCGTAACGAGGTTCCGAAAGCCTCTAATAAATTTCCAATATGTCCCGGTGCGAAACGAATACGGGAGCGGTCCGGTTCTTGCCAACACATACAGCCACACCGGAACGCAGAAGTAACGCAATCGTTTTCCGGTGCAATGGACAGACACACCGTGCAGGAATTATAATTTATTGCGTAATAAATACTTACCGACGTTAATGGTATTCGAATGGACATTTTAATTGCTCCCCCGGAATGCTGTGGAGGATGGCCACGGTAGGAGGGACGAAACAAATGAGGATCAATGTTGACCATCGAGAAGCCTACGTCTCGGTACAGGGCGTCAGGTGCGCATCGTTCAGGTTTTTGGCCGGCTTAGGGCCCAGTCCGTAGAAGATGAACATTTCTAGGAAATTATCTGCGGAGATCGGAGGGGCAAAACAAAAATAAACCTTTCAAACAGACGTACCGGCGTAGGGTAGAGACTTGGGTAGGAATTTTCGGAAGGATGCCGGTCGCATGGAATGGATTTTATGTCACGGTGGCATTTTGTGGAAAACGAATTTTGTCAGATGTTGTTTGACCGTGCATAGTAAAGTGAAGCGAAGGACTTACTGTTCGTAATTCGTAAATTCGAGGTCCTCTTGAGGTTATACGGTGGTCTTTGATAATAATAGGACCATTTGCATTAATTGGTTAAGTGAAGGATAATTTTGTTTTTGCGAGTCTGCTTGGGTCATTTTATGGATTCGAATAGATCGTAACTCTTTTAACATGGTGCATCTGTTGATTGCTAACAAATATGAAATGTTAAGTCTAATACATCTCAAATCTTCAAGGCATTCATAATTTTATCGTATTGAAGGGACCAATTTTCGTTTCGTTGATTGGAACAAAACGTTTATTATGATTTTGATTATAATTTGCTTAGACAAATGTCGTTAGGTAGGAAGTTTTCGGCTCTCTTTAAATGTTTATCTTATTTGCCTACATCTAGGCGCTTTTTCGATTCAGACATTATAAATTTGTTTTATAAAATAATATATACCATTAAGAAAGACGTTTAACGAGTAATTCTGGTATTTTACTTCAAACACACCCATAAATGCAGCCACGTGCCAGGAAGCAGGAACTTCAAGTCGAAAAAAAATATCACCGATCGTCGAGGTTAGGAAAGCGCTCGGCCAGAACATACGTTGAACCAGCACCACCTTCCGTCCCATGGGGGAGAGAATACCCTTGCAGCCACAAAACACAGCCAGGTAATAGGAGCTTATTCTATTATCGTTGTTTTGTTTTACTTCCCCCCACCCCTCTCCTACCACCGGGCCATAGGGGTGAAGAAGGAGCGGGTGAGCGATGTGATAAAATAACTTTCTTCTCATCCCGTAGCTGTTACGCTGGAGCTGATGAGGAGCTTCATCGGTAATGGATCGGACGACGGGTTTACGAGTCACAATCATGACATGGTTTCGATTTCTTGTCATTTTCGTGAATAGTTCTGTCTGTTGGTGTTGAGGTCGGTGGCAAAATGGTTTGTGCTAGAGTGGTGCGTGAGTGGTGTAATGAGAATATGATAAGCACCTAGAAGGGATGAGAACGATCGGGCTTTGGAAGTAGTTAGTTTTAAGTTTTACGGAAAATGCTGGTACTATCAGGCGGATTGCTGAAACGTAACGTTCTTTATCTACTTTGCCTACTGAACCCATTCCGCTGCGTTTCATCCGGCAAACAGATGGCATCAGTTGTATCTATAATTAATTGGCTGGTGCGCCCGTCGGTTCTGTGTGCGTATGACGTTGGCCGTCCTGCGCGACCACGTGAACGTAACAGACTCCACCCCGTACGGGGGGGTTCCTGCCTAGCACGGGTAACCGCAAAATGCCCGTTCGCATTACAAAACATAACAGTTATAATCTTCATAATTACCATTACCGAACCGACACCCGACCCGCTCGGCGCACTTTCCCTCTCTTCAGCGAGCAGATAAGCTCGGTTGCCCGGCTCAACCGTACCGGGTTACGACAACGGACATAATAAGTAAGTGTCAGAAACAATTCTTTCACGCTCGCGGGTTGTTAGTTAAGGGAACATGATCGGAATGCGGGAACAGTACGTCCGGCGGGACCGGTTAGCTCGTCGTTCTGGGGCACAGGACTCGCTCGCTGGGTACGCACGCCGCAACGGATATTTATGGAGAATGCGTGATTTGCTTACATGGATCGGGCGTGCTAGTTGCGTCTCGCGTTGATATGCTGATAGCGCCACGTGAGTGTGTACCTTTTTTGCTAGTTTGTTATTTTTCTACTCATTTCTCGCTCCCACTCTACCGCGATGAAATCTAAACCCAAACCAAGGAGACCAACGCACGAGACAGCGCTGCGAAGGATGCCGGTTGTAACCGAGCCTCGACGCAGGAGCTCACGAGGGTGAGGGACATTTGCTTTTATTGGTTTAATATGTGTGTGAAATTAATATGTCACGTTGATTGATTAAAAAGGAGAGGCCAATCGAATCGCTAAACAACGCGCTCGTGACAGAATGGGTGGGGAATCGGTGTATGTTTGTGCGCTTTCGATTTGATAGGTTCACGGGGTTTCAGGGCACAAAACGTCAGCAGGTTACGTACGTGAGTATCATTCCAACATAGCGACCCGGCAGGGTCTAGCAGGTGTGTGTGTGCGTGTTTGTATGGATGCATGCGTGTTTCTATTCACGCTGATGAACCCTGATTGAAAGAGCCCGTGCGAGAGTGCATTAGGGGTTTGGCAAGGAAAAAATATAAACAGTGTTGCGACCGGGCCGAGCATGACGTTGGATATGTGAGTTCAAGGCATAATGTTGGGGTAATTTATTGAAAATTTTGCACATGTTGTTTACCTGAGCAGTAGCTTTTCTGCATGTTGTACCGTGCGTTTCGATCATGTCGATTGGCTGCAGAGGTGGTTTAAAATTGGTTTTTGCTGTTGTGAAATTAATTTGTGGCTCATTCAAGTATGTGTTTGAGAGACAGTACATTGTAACACGTACGATAATGCTCGGCTTACAAAGCCGAACGATCGTTACAAGAATATGAACACACTTGCCTACATTTAGGCGTTTTATTACTGACAATCATTTTTCATCACATTAGAGGACATTTTAATTGTAATAAGCAGTATCACAGGAAATTCCAAATTTGATAGGTTCGTTTAAAAACCTCCCCTTTCATTCATACACACTGTTTACACAATGTTCGAATCACGGATGGTATTTGAAGACCCGCTCAAGCACCGGTAAGGAATGCCGTCGAAAATGTCCACCACAATATGTAGCAAAAACGACCGGGTGAAAAAAAAACATCACCCGACCGGTGCGGAGTGGTGTGTGTAAGAAGGTAGCACCTTACGTCTGACGTCTTGCCCAGCCCATTTTGAGAACCTGGAATGTGCACGACCGTACCGAAAAGTACGTTTTCAATCACACTCGCACTTGCCGGTAGCGCCGTCGACTCGCCGTCATCATCATCATCAAGTGTGAAATGCGAATGCCGACAGAAAATGACGCTCATGAAACGCGAACAAAGCATTCCCCCGGATTGGAGGTGTTGGTGGAAAAAATAACACACAAAATGGTTGCGCAGTTTTTCCGTGCCCGACAGGAACCGATTTCTGTGCCAACACAAGAAAGTATGGCACGGTTCTACCACGCACGCTTTCTCGCTCCCGCGGTCTCTCTTTTCAAAAAAGGAGCTTTGCTTGGTTGTTGAAGAGGCGTTTGTATCCTTTTTTCCCGCCCGCCTCGAAGGAAAGCGTCCCGATCCTCCCGCGTGCCGGAATCGGACAATCAGACATCAATCATCGGGTACAATTCGATTTCAATTCAATTCAATTGCTTTCGCAGTGTCAATATTGACCAGGTTTGACGGGCGAACAAGATTTCCTAATGCGCTACGCGACCGTTCTGGCACGCTGAGCTACGGTGGGGAGGGTGGAGCCGAACGCATACCCACTGATCGGTACTATCGACTGCTGCACGACGTCGACCCCCGTACTGACGGTACGCCTCCTCGCGCAAAGCAACCACGCACCGGACGCATGCCGATTGGGAGGTGGGATTTAAATTGTCAGCACGCGATTCCCGCCAGCGAGCGTTCGGAGATTTAACCCCTCTCCCGGGGGTTACGGGCTAGCTCCACTGGGTTTAATCGGTAAGCGGTTGCGGTTGACCCACAATAGAAACTACCGGCACCAGCGGGAGGTTGTGGTGGTGGTGGTGGTGTCATTAAGGAATTTTCCCGAGCTGTTTTTTTTTTGGTGCTTCTGTTGTGTTCGTTTGGGTCGAGGTTTGAACTCCCTCGATGGTGACCAGACGAACAGGCATCGCTCATGTTAAAACTCATTCCGGATATTGGTTTTGTCGGGATGTCGCAACAGTGTGCATAATTTGTATTTGTTTTTCTGTTTTCGTAACTTTGTGGGATTGTGGTTTCGGTGCTGGTTTTGTCACCCTCTTTCTTTTCGGATAAATTCGGGCCGCAGTATTGATTTTGTGACTTTGGGTCCGATATAAACGAATTCGTTGGGATTTTTTTTTTAACGAGTGTATTTGTGTTGTACAGCCCGGAGCCATTTGGTGACAAATAGCTTGGACATAAATTATTCGCATATTTTTTCTCTCATGCTCAATTTTTTTTATCTCTGCGGCTCAAAAGGAGAACTAATTAACGTACACAGACGGTACATTTTGGGTGCCACCTCGCTTTTCCCCTGCCGAGTGAGAGAAATGCAAAATAGAAACACAAGCGTACGAAAGTTATTTGAGTTGACAAAGTTTCGTGAAAATGTTCGCTGTGCGTTAAGCAGCTGGATCGCAAAAGAAACCCAGCGCTGCAAGAGAAATGTTTTCCCATAAATCTTTCACTGCTTTTTTTGGAACTGCCCCCTTCCCCCCATACCCCTTGAATCTAAGCAGGCAAGAATTGAATTTCAATTTTCCGTAAAAACCGTACCTCGCCCCTCGTCTCGCCAATTATAAGGGCCCATCGTTTGATGATTAGACGAGCGTTGTTCGGCTTGGCCGTGTGTTGTTTCGCGGATGTGTTTTGCTTCCGGTTTCAGTTTTGCATAATGAATTTCGTCTTTCGCCTCGTGTAGGAAATACAAAATGCCCGACTGTCGCCCATCGCTGCGAATGGTTTATTGATGTTGCACACTTTGTTACCGACGACGGCGGTTGATTTATTCGACGGGGGGGTTACGAATGTACTAATTTGCTCCCGGCTTTGCGAGATGAGTTATTGGATTGGATATTGGTTTCTGGTTCTTTGGGCTTTGGAATACAAACGGATGTCTCTCGATGCGAGTTTAAGCGTGCATTTTTGGTGGCTTATCAGAGATTGTTGAAAAACATATGCCGATGGACGTGTTTCTGTTATTAATTGTTCAAGTGTATTCTTTTACCGTCCTACTTTTCGCATTTTTTCCTATTTTTCGCATCTGTTGGTTCGGTTGGGAAATTAATTGATAAAGTATTATGATTTTTTTAGCATGCGTTTTTCATAATAAATGTTAAAATTTTTTTTCTATTTTTACTTGTGAGCTAAGATATTTTTGACAGTTTTGTGTGAATATGAATATCAGAAAAAAAATCAAATATTCAATCATTATGATTCTAATTATTAAACAAGAAAATGAAGGATACTTGGTTTCTTTGCCGAACATTAAAGAAATAAAAATCAAAACAAGTTTTCTTTTTATTTCCACGTTTCATAAGAGTGTGATAAAGAGATCATCTTGATCTTTAAGCTGAGAATATAAATAATGTATCTGATTAAAAAAATCCTCCTGCTAGCATCGTAAATGACGTTGCACCTGACACGAGTGAACCGTTGGAAGAAAGGAAAAATGAAAATACGAATTTCAGCCTCCGTACACAGCACACCGATGCGCTAACCTTCGATCCGGTGGGCTACACTAAAAAGGAAACCAGGCCCGGTACTTCATATATTCTCTTTGATGATAAAGACAACGATGCCGATGATGATGATGATGATGATGAGGATGATGATACGCTGCAGCTCACACAAAAGGCGACAAAAGCGTAGAGCCAACTTGCGCCTCACGGTACGATCGTTTGGAAGACGCAGGAAGCCGTGCGCCCGTAACTGCTGCTGCCGACTTCGACAAAAGGCCAAAGGCAGAAGGCTACCTCGTGGCTTAAGTTGGCTGAAAAATGAGCCTTCCGGGAGCTGTGAACGGAGCGAAACGGTTCTTCACAGTGCGCCATCGGTGACACAACGATGTGTACATAATTAATATTAATTAATTTTCGTCAATACCGTCATGGTTCATGTTTCCCGAGCATCTTCTGCATCCCTATCGGTGATGCTTCCGTGCCCGCCGTTCGGCAGGTCGGGTGACAGTTTCCTCCGGAGAGGGTGCCCATCCTTTGGGGGTGCCTTCTTCTCGGGTGCGCGAGGCACACGGGTACGAATGTGAAGTTTCTGCTCCTGCTCGTTTCGAGGGCCAGGGGCCAGGGAGTCGAGATGTCGCTTTTTCGTGGAAAAACATCTAAAGTGTGCGGGAAATGTGTGCGGATGTGCCGTACCGGCATAATAAGGTAGATTTTATTCATGCAGCCAGGCGCTTCGGGAATTTCTTGGCCGGCCATTCGGGCGTTTGGCATTTGACGCGACACGGAACGGTGACACGGAACCAATGTTCCGAGAGGCTGTGAGTGTCTCCGTAATCTCCGTTCCGACGGTCGTCCTTAACCTCACCCTGCTTTGACCCTCTTGCAAACAGATCGACCGAGCGAGACGAGATAATAACGTTAATTAATTGAGTGACATTAAAATTTTCGCCAAGTATGGACGAAACATGACTGCACATTAAGTGTTCGGAGTGGTGGTTTTAAAAATTCAAGCCTGGTTTTTTAATGGGGCAACTAGAAACGGCTCTACCGGATATTGGGAGATTTTTAATGTTTTAGTGAAGGTTTCCATTTTCTCTCATACATTTATTTTTTAATTTTATTTGAGTTTTGATTTGGTTAATTTTTTTAATGTGGTTTTTTTCGCTGTTTGTGAGTGTGATTTATTATGTGCAGATTGGCTTTCAATTCGCAACCTCTCGTCCAAGGTCACAACCCGAAATGCCGGAGTGGATTAAAAAAAAACCCACCGAGCCCTGTGTTGAAATGGAAATAAAATTAAATTTATTGCACTGAATAAATCTCCTACTTCCCCCTGGAGAGCGTGAAACTGCCACCGGTTTCCTATTTCCAGCGAATTATCAATTCATCAGTCCCACCGCGTAATCGTAAATGGCCCATGACACGCATAGTTAATGCTTCTGTAATTGTGGCCCGGGTGACCCACGTGTACGGTTTGATCCGCCACGGTTTTGGTTTTGCGACTTTCACGTCGTTCCACACGTTTGGATAAAAAAAGGGGAAATATTTATAAAGCCCCTTAAACTCGCGCGGTGGTGTGCGCGATTTGCTTTCGTTTTTGTTGTTGTTTGTTATTTTATCCTAGCGTGCCGTGGTTTCTTGCACGTCGCCAGTGTCCGTCCGCTTCAACCGAAACCAAAACGGGGCCTTTGTATTTTATATTAATTTGTCCCGCGATCTTCAACACAGGCGAGCGGAGATGGGCGGTACTGCTCGGTGGGACCCGATTTAAATGTGTATTAATGTGTCCAGCCGGCCACGGTGGCGAATCCTGGCAGGACCTTTCGCCGCCACGCTCGGTCGGGCTCGGGAACGAATTTCGGCGAAACCGGTGAACCTTAGCGAATTAAAATTAATACCCGTAAAACACACGAAAGGGTAATCGGTCTTAATTAAGATATCCCCTCAGGCCCGCTCCTACCCGTCGAATGGCGATGGCTGCCGAAGCTGGCTCTCGGTGTGCGCTCATACGTGAAACATACGTATGGTAGCAGCGTATGTGGCGGGATTTGGGATAAATCTCGGGCAGTTTTTGAAGGTTGAACAAATCCCACCCCGCTCTGCCGGTGGTCAGACGATATTTTTGGGTGCATTTGAATCATAGCGAGCGGGATAAGGTGGCGCGATATTATTGTCGTGTGGGTTATGTTGCTATGGCAGTGAGAGTGGGATGGATTGTAAATGAAAATGACGGATGATGGCTTATGAGCTTACGTTCCTATGACGAGTGAAATGCAATATGCAAACAACACCTGTTGTTTCACGAAAAGGTTTTAATGAAAGTGGCTATTTTTCTTTTTACAATATTAAACAACATTTTTTGTGAGCTCTAAACAAAATGAATTGCTTGTAGCTAATACCTCATAATCAAATATAGTTTTTTGCTAAGTATTGCAAGGATGTGAATAAATTTATGTTTTGTATTGTATTTATATTTCGTGCAGACGCATTTCTACTTAAGAAAGTATTTCAATTTTATCAGAAAATTTTGTCAGCAAAAAGACCTTGCAAAAATGTTGAATGAAACATTGAAGTGGTTGCATACCTTCTGACGTCAAAAACTACACCTGAGAGGTATGTGGACGTTTACAAGCAGCTTAACATTTTGAATTGAGTTATGAATAGAAGACTATTAACTCAAAACGAATATTGAAAGAAAATATTGAAACAAAAAAGAGCACAATTACATTATATTATTGAATTCTGTGAACATAACAAACATAAAAGTAATTAAAATAAAAAACGCATTACTAAAAGCATTATCTAATTTTCCTTGTCCGTTCAATTGAATGATCAATTGATTTTACAGAATGTATTTTTGTTACAAACAATAATCGAATCGAATGCACTCAGTTCTTTTGCGTTCTGTGCCGTTTAGCACTACAATCCTGCAACCATGCCCGGGGTAGTATTCATGCGTGTACACGATTTATTGATATCATAGGTAGCATCCATCAAGGTGCATTCCGTGTCGTAACGGCCCGTGTAACGCTCCCGGCGAAGGCTGATGGATGAGTTTGCAATCACTATTAGCGTTGGAGTACCAACGACCACGAACCGGAACAGATGCTTGAGATCGGTCGGTGAAACGGTATGGTAAATGTTTCCGGCCCTAGTTTTCAGCATCATCGGCCACACGACGGATGAAGTGGTTGCACACACACACACACTGGCACGCACACGAGCGCAGTACAGTTCCCGGGGTTCCATAAACATTTCCATTCACAATCAATCCATCGATCTATCGATTCCGAATCGCTGGTTAGCCGATGACCGTTTCGGTCATGCTGCACTCAGTTGGGCGGAAATGGCTTCACACACACAGCAACCCACACGGGCACGGCGCGTTTTATCATATTCTCTGTCATCGTCCTTAGTCCTCGCCGGTCCTCGAAGCCTTTCCAGTCACCGGAGACAAACACCGGGCGTACAGGGGCATGGGGAAAATCTGGGGAAGCCTGGGTTAGTTAGTTATGGATACACGTATTTTGTTTCAATAATGGGATGTGAGTTATGTTGTGTACACACCTAATGAATACGAAATTAGTCCTGTGGTTATCATGGGGCCACCCGTGGTTGGCTGGGTGGCACATACGGAAACGTTGCACACACGCAAAGTACGCGCGAGCGTGTGTGTGTGTGTGTATATGGTGGTTGGGGGAGCGAGAGTGCTTGTGGCTCGGGGGAGATTGGATGGTTTGTTTGCGCTGTGGTGTTTGCTGCCACAGCAGCATGTGTGCATGCTGTGTTGGATTTGTTGCATTGTGCTATGGAGGTATGGTAAAGATTACTGTGGCGTTTCTCCATTGTTGCAGTCGTATTGTTGAGTTATTTTCAATGGGCTACACGGGATTGTTTTCAGCCAGGTAGGTAGCAAAAAGAGGAGCGAAGCATTGTTCTTTGTGTAGGCATATTTTTCCTTTCAGAGAGAAGTGTGGCTTTAAGTTTACGTACAGTATTTGATTACTCAAATCATCCTGCTCGCCTGTCGTTTGTTTTCTTTTTAGGATTGATTGAAAGATTAGTTATTTATTTGCTATTAGAAGTCAATACGTTAATCAGAATTTCACAAGCGAAACAAGTTATGAAGATTTTTACCCAGTGACAACTGTTATTTTATTATATCACCATAATCAAATAAATTTAAAATTAAAGAAGTAAACAAAAGTTTTTGAATGCATTTGTTATTAAACGTCTCTTTCACCAAAATACTCTTATTTATTATTATTAAATTACTTTGTACTATTATTTTTAAATGTAGTTTTTTCATGTTATGTCATAAAACATGGAAACATTTGAAATTGTTAATGACTTCATCGTGGTGAATCCTGGCAAATTCCTCATGAATTGCACATAAAATTACTACGAATTGATTTAAATAGTCTTTCCCATTCATACGTAAATTAAATATTTATTCGCAACGCAAGAAAATAAGAATCGATCATTTCGGAAAGGTCACTGTAAAGCACGGTTGAATAAAGAACACGGAAAATAGGTTGCACACCAAAATGGAAACCAAAACCCGAACCGTAAAGGGAATGGCACTTGCGCCAATATTTAAATTACAACTTCACTGTGCAACGTGTGCAAATAGCAACCAACGGTGGGCTAGAGAATGCACGGTCGGTCAGGGTAGCTGGGAAACTTCACATACGCCTGCTGTGCATGCTGGACCCTGAACACCTACCCGAGTTTCCTTTCCACACATATCAATGGGAAGTTGCCCTGGTCCGTAAGACTGTGTGTATGTGTGTTGTGAACGAAAAAAGAGCCGTGCACGTCATAAATAATGTTGATAACTTTTTCAATACGCCCCGTGCTCACGCGCGCCAACCAAAGACACGTGGCGTCCGAGTAAAAAAAAGGGTAAATATGGCTGCAAACAGAGTCCAAAAGAATGCGGAACCCAAGTGACATTTCCATTTGCGGGAGGGAGAGAACAGCGCCTAAATGTATGCACAGATGCAAACGGTTCATAAAAAACGTGTCACACGCAACGTATCGTGAAATAAGAAAGTCGGCGTTCGCTCGAGCTCCTACAGTCTTTAAAGAAACACAATACCGGTACCGCGAGAAGCATCCTCGTTTACGGAAATCGCCGTTCTTTAACCACCAGCTGCCTCTTACATGCCTAAAGAATCATATTATTGATAGCGTTTCGAAAAGCGCTTCATGTCAACGCGTCCACCCAGGGGGATGGGTGATAGGGTGGCTGGGCGATGGGTTCATTTTTACGACACCCGGGTTGCATTCTTGTCTTTCTTAACACTTAACCTTCCGTCTTCCGCATGCTCGCCCGGGTACATGATTTACGATTGCAGGGATGCAAATTTACATTCGCAGGTTCGTTCGTTTGCTTTAATTTATGGGCTGGCATTCGCGTAGGCTTACGCGTGTTGTTATATGGCTAAGTGATGGGCTTTTACACTCTTGTTTGATGAGTGTGGGCTACAGACAGAGGGGTTTAAAGCATGTTTGTTCCAATTGGTTTTATGTTTTCATAGGCATAAGGTTTTTATAGAGTAACTTTTGCTGTAACGAAGAACGCATCGGGTCTGAAGATCTGCAACATACAATTATTTTTTAAAGTTTCTATTCCATTCACCAGATTTTTTTTATTTACTAATAAATAGGAAACTTTATGCAACTTCTCTACATTTTTATACGTTCAATGTCAAAGTTTTTGTTATAACCCTTTTAGTGACAAAAATTCAAAGTATTTCTTTCAGTTTTAAAAATTAGTAATAAAGCAGCACAAGATATTAACATGACAAGAACAGAAAGTAATAACAAAAATCTATCTTCTTACCGGTGAGAATTTGTACAACTTGCACGAAATATTACCGCCATTTCCTTGATGGTGACAGTCTGTGCAGCCGATAATGAAAAAGATAAAACATGCACACGGCACGGTAAACATTATCTCACCAGCCTCCAGCACACGAGCCGGCAAGAAATCTCATATATTTTGTCATTCTTTGAAAAGATGTCCCTGCTGCGGGATGTCAGCTCTTTTACGACTCGTTCTCGTTGTTTTTCTTTCCTTTTTTTGTTGTTGCTCCGCTCATACCTGACAGTCGCGTGCATAAGCGATTGTCATTATTACGATACGAACACATGTCAGACAAGGATCTAGGATCGTCCAAGCCTATCGTTCGGGTCCGGGTGCGGAGGGCGCAGAGGGTGCGAAGAACAATATGACCGCCGACATCAGTGGTTTCGCTTGCCCTGTTTATCCTTTCTCAGCCCGGATTGTCTTAGCCGTAACCTGCGTTACCTTTTCCAGCGATTGCGTTGCGTTGCTGTTACGGACGAGAATGGGCCCTAGGAAAGCGTTGGGCGCTCAAGGTGCCCATGACAGATGGAACAAAACACTGGTTTGCGTGGCTTGTCCCGGTTATCCAGTGTTTCACACTTTGACTTTCTTTCCCTTTTCCCGGGGGGATGCATTGGGAAAATTGCACATGATGCGAATGCTTATTGCATCTTGCGTTATGAGACTTTTTTTTATCAAACAAAGCCTCTGGACCGAGCGACGTATCAAATTGGGCACGCTGGCTAGGTGGGGAGGATATTATTTATTTTGCTTCCTATGTTTCAGATGCCCCGGTTGTCACCTGTGACAGGGGCTGTTGAACGCATCCCCGTTTACGACAATGAACGCCAACGGTTGCCAATTTGTTACAGCACAAGTATCGGCCATGCGAAAGATGCAAGCATCGACGATGGCAAGCTGCAAACTTATTTGTAGCTCTCTTACTCTGTGTTCGCTACCTCCGACAGACTCATAGCCATTTATGCAAAATGAGAAAACTTTACCTCTACCCGTAACCTTCCTTGTGAGTGTTTGCGTCCAGTATGCTCAACACTAATGATTGAACGAGGTGTTAAATAACACTTTGCCAGCAAAGAAAAGTTTCATTTGATATGTTTCATAATATGAATGAAATTTATTTCGAAGTACCATTTTGTATCAATACTAACGAAACTTCCGCAAAAAATATTTTTCCAACGAAATTTTGTTCGAAATGTCATCGGGAGGAAGGATTATTTTACTAAGGTTGATCAGCATCTGGAAAAATAGTCTCAAGGTGTTAAATGACACCTGGTTTTGCTTATAGGAGTATACGATCGATACGACCGTGAGTGTTAACCTCAAGTTGGAGCATCGTTGAGGATGAACAGAAGAAAAAACACCACGAGATCGTTCCCAGCACCTCGAAGGTGAAACGTAGGAGCGTAACGTAATTTACTCAGCGGGACCTTATATTGATAGCTTCCCCATTACTGATCGATGACTTTCTTTTGTTTCTTTTTGTTTTGCGTCGTCCGCGTACGTTGGTAACAGCTTTTTTCCTGCGCTTTCTTCCTTATCCGGCTTCGCAAATTGTTAGGAAAGCGGAAACCGTGCCCGAATGTCTCATCAAAGGTGAGCACTTCGTCACTAACAAGATGATAGGGCAGGGTGGCTCCCGCATGGCATAGCTCCCAGGTGAATAGATGACAATAATCTCTAGGGGATCTAGATCGGGAGATAACCGGCCCGCTGGGCGTGAATGTGGGGCACGGTAAGCGTGTAGTTAATTGAAAAGAATAGTTTATTGGATTCCATGAGCTAAATGAACTGCCCGGTGAGTGATGTTATGGGAAAGCCCGGTGCACTGGCTACAGAATGATTCTTTATGACCCCGTTCCACTTCACGGTGCCTCACCATCGACGCCGCCGCCGACGCCATCGTGTGAAAGTGAAGTGGATTTACGAGCGGAAGAGTTATTTATTTTCATTAAAATGAACTACCATGCGTCTCCATTAAATCAACGGCTGCCAATGACCGTTGCCGTCCGCCATCGGCTCAGGCGGGCTTTGATTGAGTTGTATATAACGTTCGGTGGTGCAGCAAGCTTCACCCTACACCGGAGGATGTCACTTACCCTGTTCAGGCGACACGTGACGAAGGGAGACTGATGTCCATTAGGTGGGCGATGAAACAGTGGCATACTCGACAGCCGTTTGCAAGCGCGGTGTGGCTATTGAAACGGGGTCGTAAGGTCGATCGGTGCACGGTTATTGCAAACATAAATCTTTCACCACCGTCACGCTCCACCAGTGTCCGCTTTGCCCACTCGTTCACAAGCAGAACGTAGGGAAGACTTTTGACTTCAAGTACATGCAAGCAGACTAGCTTCCAGGCACTTCCAGACGGGTTCTCGTTCTTGCGTGAGTGTTTGTATTTTTTGCCGTCATCCTCACAGTTTAGTTTCGTTCATGCCAATATGAAGTACTTTAAAAGCGTTTGGAACGAGTTTAACGCACTCGTCTAGGTTCACTTGAGCGGTTTTTATTCCCGACCCATCGGGTTGCGCGGAGAGCGCGGTCACACGGTTGCCGATCTCGCTGCTCTAAGTCTATAAATTTGCATTAAATCTAGGGGTATTTTTAACTGTAATGTGCATCGTTAAAGTATACGGTGAATCTGGCTTCTAGATGATACGATATTTACGTGGCGTGGTTTCGCATGAGACGGGTATGATTGATGTTGTTCGAGAGCGATAGGTCGACGGTCTGGGGATTTCTTGTAATGTGATGTCTGTGATGAAATGTCCGGTTAAAACATGTTATTGTCTCGCTCGTTGGTGAGGTAAGGAGAGGTATAGGGCAACGATTCTCCCGACAAACATCCCTTGCATAGGGAGAATATATTTGAACGAGTAGCAATTTTCTTTTATTTTTTTATTTTCATGAGAAGCAATAGCAGACCATGATATAAATTAATTAAAATTTTAAATTATGTAAGCCTTCATAGAGTAAAGTAATTGTGAAATAGCACCGCATATAATTACAGCTGATGATATTGTGGAAAATTAAAATAACACATCAAAAGACGTTCCAGCGCTTTACGCCACAGTGAGAAGCGCTGGAAAAGGCACATCGTCTGAACTTTGCTCTGATCGTATCTTGTTGCAAGTAGACCACCAGTCAACCGCAGCATTCACACTTGCGCATCAAAAACACAGCGTCCTGTCCGATTTCGTCCAGAAATCATCTGCTGAAGAGTATCGCTAGGTTCACACTAAACTCTAGTCCGAAGTACCAACATGCTCCCGGATAATCAGCAACGACCATTAGCAACTATCGCACGTACGCTATGGCCGGAAATGTCGGTGTGAAACAGAAGCGCCAGCGTTTGGTTTCATGTCGGCTTTGATATTACGGGCTTTTCCGAAAAGTTCGACCAGCGTCACCAGACATGCAACAACATTTGGACACTTTTGAGCCACGCACCGAACAGCGAATGCAGACGATCGTTTGAAGCCTCGTGTTGCAGGAGCAGCCACGCAATCACCCGACGCGACACTGAAGCAACCGCAATCGTGCACGAGCGCAACAACGATCTGCCGTGCGTTTATGTACCTAGCCTTTGCTGAAGTGGTGCGTTGCGATGGTGACGTTCATCGTTTGCGGGTGTGAAAAACCCTCAGAACTTTGGATCAGCAACAACATTTGTGCAGGCTTTTCGGCATCGGAACAACAGATACGGGGTCGATGTGTCGGTAAAGCATTAGCAGTACATTGTTACTTAGTGTCGATTGGTGGTGGTAGCAAAAACGTATTGACAAAAGCAAACCACTCTGTGGATGCACGGATGCAGGAGTAAGGTGTTTGCGTTAAGTAGGATAAATTGGCGAACAAAGCGGATCCAATTTGCATACGCACTGTTCTTATCTGTTGAACGGGATCATCGGTGGTGTCACTGGTGCAATTTTGTTTGTTAGTTTGCCCACAGACGCATCTTCTTAAACACTGGCACAAAACGCAAGACAGCTGAAGGAATTGGAATAACTCTTATAATTTCAAAACACCCCAGCCCCACAAGTGTTTTGTTATCGATATTTTTCACTTTATGTTTTCCATCACCTATCCCCCTATTTGCGGAAAGTGTGAACTATTCAATCCAAACAGACAGCCCGATTCATGAGCTTGTCTGTTTTTCGCGTTGGAGGGGAATCGGAACACAAGAACCGAACCTCGTAATGAACAGCGATTGCCACTTGCGCTGACGTAAACATGACGTAAACTGTTTATCACTCCGCAACCAGACCGCTTTGATGGGTCTGGTGAATGAAATAAATCGTTTCATTTCGAAATGAACTTTGACAGCAAATCAAAACACCTTGAGGAGCAAAATCCAGACGAACTATTTCAAGGGTTTAAAGTGTGATTTTTCGGTGTTCTTTTTAGTTTTTTGAAGGAATTAGGATTTGCTTGTTCTTTGAAGATTTCCTGATTTGTAGCCAAACGATATTTTTTTCTATAAGCTTATGACTTTTGGTGGTATTTAAAATCCAATTTTAAGCATTTATCTTGTTACCATTAATCTGCCAACAATGACGTAACATCGTCGGTGTGTTACAACGACAGCGTTTTATTAAAATTTGAATAAACCATTTGTAGTCATTGCTCATAACCTCAGAAAACTCATTTGAATGCGAGCGTGTTATTATATTCCCCTGTTTTTCATACCACACTTTTAATTAGTGACACCAAAGTAAAGAATGTACCCTTTACTGGCCAGTACAATCAGTGATGAAATTGGTGGGGAAGGAAATTGGCCCGGATTTTAATTGCACTCCCTTTGACCACAGCAGTAAATATTCCCAGCTTCTCGGACCTCCAAGCAGCCGAAAAAACCAGCACACCGCACCGGCAGTTCATGATCCGTGTTATTAAAGCAGCAAAAGCAGGTGGAAAATTGCACCATTGCCATCCCGTGTGCTATCATTGCGTCGGTAAATTCCAACACTTTCTCGTCTCCGGCACTAGCAAAAGCTCATGATGCCAGTGAAGTAATGAGGCAACAACAACAACAAAATTGGGCGAAAAGAAAACTTACACCAATTCCAATCCGGCCGCCTGTTTGCTGTCTCAGCAGCAGCAGCAGGAACCCTCTACTCTCCGGCCTCGGACTCCTGAGCTCCTACGCCACAAAACTTTCGCCAAGATGTCACCGTTTTTGTCGTCTTCGTAGTCGACGCCGGTAAGTACGGAATGCGGCTTTTGTTTGCATAATGAATTATAGTTCGCATGGCACCGGTTGCTGTCGGCCGTGGGAGTGACGAATTTTCTCGCCTTTCCTCCGGGTTTGTGCTCGGTGGCGTGAGGCGGCATCTTTAAATGCAATTGGTCAACTGGCAGCTTTGACGTAGTTTCGCTATCACCGTGGAAATGGAAACGATGGAAAATAGTTCTGCATTATTCAAGGTTGAGTAGAGTGAAACGAGTGGTTATTTTAAGAAAACATTGGATAATTAGTTTACTTATTTTTGGAGAATAGAAATTGTCAATTTGAAAGCTTCTAAAAGTGTGCCGTTCCGAAATCGCTGTGATAAAACTTGCATGCTAATGTTAATGCTAATGCTAATGGAACGTTTTGTTTCAACAGCCTCGTGCTAAAGCCTATTTCTTAAAAAAAATAATATTAAGGCACTCTAAGTTCTCCATAAAATCAACGTTCCTGAATATGTTTCTTAAAATAATGTCCACATCGGGACCTCACAGTGCAAAAGTACATGAAAGCAAACGGAAAGTGTTCTACATATTTTGTGTTTACTGAGATTGAATGTAAAAACACGTAGAACGAGACATAAAACACACAAAAGCCGAACAAACATCAACTGCGGCGAGCAAGATTGTACTTTTTGCGCCCATAAAGCATCCAAGATCGTCACCGACGGTATGCCACCGGTTGGTCATTTATGCCTAGAAGATGTTTCGGGTCGGAAGAGGTTCAAAAAAAAAAAAGAGGGGGGAAAACGGAAAAAGACCAGACAAAACGAAAAGCAAACTACGCCCCGCCAGTAATGGCCTTGCGGAAGGAAGTTGGGTGAGCTCGTGCAGATGAAAGAAACTTCCTTCCACCGTCCGAGAAGAAGACAAATGTGGATGATGCTAATTTATCATCCCGGTCCGGCCGACGACCACCCACGACCTGGGTGCGCCGCGTACCGGAAAACCGCTGTCGGCGACAATCGCTTGAGCACAAAAAAAAAAACAACGGAAAAGACAACGTACCGTGCAAATGAATTCAACGAAGTCAGAGAAGCCTTCGATTCACAGATTTCAGTGAAGTGTTGCCTCGTCCTGCTTTCGTTTTACCGGGTGTTTTTTTTTTGTATCGCTGTTGCTGCTGTTTTCCGCTACGGCTTTGATGGGTTTTGATGGGTGACGGCAAATTGCATGAAAACCCTCGGCAAAAGGATGTTTCAAGAGCTTGTTTTTACATGCCCGGAATCGTATCTTATCTACCGGAAGGCGGAAGAAAGGTTCGGATAGGAGAAACAGAAAAAGAGTGAGAAAAGTACGAAATTTATCCATCTGGAGCACCCAGCCCGTTGCGAAGGTGGAATGACGGATCTTTGTTTCTCAAATACATTTCTACCCAGTGAAAGCATTGCTTTGCGGAACATTTAAAAAAACCTGGTTGCTGCGATCGAGAAACTACATGTTTCCTTGGAGATGGACACGTGTTAGGCGTGGGCTGGCAAGGGCAGCAAGTTCGTAATCACGAAGATTGGTTGGCATCTTTATTTGTTTTCTTGAACCTTCCTCGTGTCGAACCCGTGGTGATTTGTTCAGTTGCCTTTTTACTTAAAAAGCGGCTGCCAAGGCGGTACGTTTCCGGAGCGTGCGTTTGGTTTGCCGGAGCACACCCAAAGTCGCTCTTTCCCTCTCCAAACAGAAACATCAAACTCGCTACACGTCGATTGCACACTTTACAGAAATGAAACTGTCAGATGTACGGCCGAGATTAGCCATGAATAATTTACCCACCTTGCTGCGAAACTGGAACGGGCGGAGCGCCTACCTTGCCCATCGCACGGTATCATCGTTTCACCTCCGGGAGGATAAACTTTTCCGTTGCGTTTGGCGGTGGCTAATGGTGTATGATAATTTCGGAAATTTTGGGTCACCACTAGAACCGGCCGGGCTCGTAAGCGAAACACACCTATTAATGCGAATCGCAAGGACGGTAAGGCACGAGGCGGTGGGTTCGAGATTTTCGTAACGGATCGCGAACTGATATCCGTAGGTCAAACCGGCGAAGAATCGTGGATTGAGCGATGATGAATGTACGCGTTTTGTACCGTCGTTTGCGTTTAGTAATATCGGTGGACGCGGGTGTCAATGGCGACACACGGAGGCGCAAGATAGATAACGGAGCTGCTAACTTTGAGCACCAAACTTTTATCGGCGCGATGTTGGATTAATGGGTTGGTGGTGAGGCGCATGGTTGGCTTCGGAAGTATTAGCTATTGTTCGTGCGCAGGAGAGAAACATATTTTACGTTGCTTCAATTATAGATAACAACTTACCGTCATCTTTGGAAGAGGTACACCGTTTATTAGAAGTTTATAAAGTTGTGCGCGGTAAGAAGTACAAAGTGGGATGGACCGTTTTGAAAAATGGAACATTTGAAGATACATGTTTCAGCTATGATAATGAGGTCGAGAAGATGGTATTTTGTTTGATTTTTATCCTGAAACGGAATGGCAATAGAGGACTTTTAGATTGTTCAGATAATTTTTTTGTCGAAAATAAGCACATTTAGTACTATGCTGAGTAAAAAGGAGGAATTGATAGCTATAAAAATTATGATCAAATAAATTAATAAATAATAGGATGCCCTAAGAACGATAGTGAAAAAGTTGGCAAAATTGCTTATTAACGACAAATTATAAATGAATAAAGTTCATGAAGGTTGATTTGTTTTTCTAAATTGTTCCGATTACTGCTAAAAATTATTATGCTATCAGAGTAGTAAATCACAAAAATCTTGAATGAGCGTGCTTTCCGATTTTCCCTCTAATCTATTATCCCAATCCAACTGAGTATCAATCCGTCTGGATAAAAAGCTCGCACTGTGATGGCATTCGGCATCTCATCTTAGAATTCGTTGCGAGTGATTGACGGCGCATCATCGGATGAGCATCGTTAACATCAATCCGGAAGTTGCTTAATAATTTTTGAATGTGATTCGACGTCGTCCGCGATGCGCCGCCGAACTGGCTTAAGGGTCCGGGAAAATATGTGTGTTCCGCACGGATCATATACGCCCCGGTTCCGTGCCGAGCATTCGGCGGAGGTTCCGGTATGCGAAACATTCCTACCCGTCCCCGTAGTTCCTTGCGCCTGTCCTTTTCTTCGAAGGCGCAAAGAATGGCCACACATTCCTGCGGTGAAGGCAAAACGCACATCTCTCCGTCCGTCCGTTCGTCGCGGGTGAAGATAAATGGATTTTGCCCCTGGATTGATGATACTTCGCCTTGTCATGGTCGAAGAGCGGTTGAGGTGCCGCGGTAGAGGGCTCGCAAGAATGGCGTTGACGGCCGTGGGAGTGGAGTGGGTGAGTGCGTGGGCATGTGAGTGCTTTTGTGCCACGAGCCAGGACGTCCCGTGTGTTTGGCATACTTTATCCCTAGAACGGAGCAAAGCTTCTTTCTTAAGATGTTTAGAAACGCACATGGAAATGACAGCGCAGTGCCTTCTAGGGGGCGGCGTTTTTAAACGAACATTCGAGCGTAGGGTAAGGAAAACGGCTTGTCTTGTTTCGAGCAGGAATACCGGCGGAAAACGGTGGGAATGGGATGTCAAACGGTGGATGACGATGAGTGAAATGAAATTAGCAACCCAACAATCAACCAACATCGTATCGAAGTATCTATTCTATTGGACATGATTTATTTGGGCATGATGTTTGCCTCGTGTATAGCATTTCCATTGGGGAAGAGCGAAGTTCATGGATACCTTCAGGAACACAACAAAAAAGTAAAGAGCAAAAACAGGATTAAAGCGAACGAGCAGCAAAACGGTGATGGAGGCAGATGACAGTGAAAGCTCCCAGCCATTAGACGTTGAGACAAAGTGAATTAAACCGGAAGCAGAGATTCGTTCCGTGGTCGGGAAGAGCTCAAACATCCGATGTAAACTCGATTAGTAGATGGAATTCACGCAGCGTGCAGTGGCGCGTTTCTTGGTGCCGAATTTTTCGAAAATAAAGCGAAACACAAGTCAGCTGAGGGAAACGAACAGACGGAATGGTCGTATCTTTTTCTTGTTCGAGCGTTCGAATGTTTTACGCTTTGATTGATGCGTGGTTTACGCGGGTTTGCGTGCGGCACTAATGGAAATTTTGTCAAATGGAATTGTCACGCAATTCACAAGATTTACAAATAGGAGGGCGAATTGAAGGATGCTATTTCTGGTTGAAGGATTTGAGCTGATTGGAGCTTTTTAATTATGTTCTCTAACAAACCATGTAAACAAACGTGAACCACAAACAAACGTGAAGTAGGTTAGGATAATTCATATAGTTTAGAAAATTTTAATTTTTCACTCATTAAAATATGATAGAATATCGCATTGGTTCAATCGATATTTTAAATTTTATATGCATTTTGTGTGTGTTTTACAGCTAGTTTTAAAGTTCATTAATATATTTTAAGCCATATGTGCTCGTGAATGAAGTTTGATGAACGGTTGGAATTAAAATAAAATAATAGTGTTTGCTAAAATACAACTTAATTTAATTGAATAGAAATTCGGGCATCATTTTTCTGCTAACTTAATTCTTTGAAATACATGAAAGTGTTTTTATAATAAGTAAATCAAATGTATGAAAACTATTTTGGAAGAATGACCCATTATTCATTAAACCCTATGATGCCAATTAAAACCGTGAACGCACCGTGGTTTTCGCTGCTCAAAATATCCTTTTCAATGCACGATATGTAGCTTGTAAACTTTACATGCTCCCGTTTTTACAGCAAACCAATTAACTTACATCACCATCAACGGAAAACGGGACAAAGTTTCTGTTTGAACCGATTAGCATCGGGTATGTGGTTATCACAAAGTATTACAAATTGAATTTCCCACAAATTATGCAGTTTGCCAGTTTTTGTTATGGCACAATATTTGCTGCCGAGTGACTGGAAGGCCCATTTTGGTGGTTGCTAGGAGCTTCCCGATTGCATTCCCGGTCCACCCTGAAGGACATGGCAGCTACGGTGGGTTGAAATGATCGAATTTACATTTGAAAGCAGCGGAAAAGTTTGAAGGAGCTGAGTTCAACTTTGCTACAAGAGCAAATAAAATCACTTTGTCGTGATAACGCGTGAGCTTTATCTTTAAACGCTTTGCGCCAATTTTCCAACGATCCTAAAAACAAACGAGTAAAAATGCAAAAAGCGTACAAAGAAACGTACGCTCGAGGGTCTACACATGGTAAAATCACGTTAATGCATGTTATACAGCGCATTCTTTCACCAGGAATGGCATTCACACGGGGAGAGGATTCAAAGCTTCCGTCTGCTGATGGTCACGAAAAGGAAGGATAAAGCCCTCGAGCACCCTCCGATATTGGACCCGTAGCTCGCGGTTGGCATCCCTACCGTTACAGCACCGTGCAAGGACATTTAATGTAAATTTTGCACTCCCTTATTCGGCCGGGACAGACCGAATACGTGTGTGCGTGTGTCCAGCTCGCAAAAGTTACTGCGGACGATTTTTCCTGATCTAATTTCGGTCAACTCAACAGACTTTTTTGTGTGAATGTGTGTGTATGGGTCTTTATTGCTCTCTCTTTCTCTCTCTCTCTTCCCTCGGCGTGGTTGTTTTAGGATTTCCTGGAACGGGTTTTGCGTGACACAAACTTTCTCAAACCCTCTTCTCTCCTACCGGCTTCCTTCTGGTCTGCCACACATGCATACACGTGTGTGCTGGTGTGTTTGTAGTGAAATGAATTTTAATTTAGGCCAATTTTCGCTAGGCTCATTTTTTATTCGGCCTTATTCACCGGGGGCATCCTCGTCGTTGTCGCCGATTGCCATCGCAACAGGACAGTGTTTTGCGGGTGTCCTTTCCGTTTCGCTGTGGGTACGTGGAAGCGGTGGAATTCGGGTTGATGTCACCGTCTACCGTTCATGTGTATGTGAGGCAGTTTGGTCGTAACTTATGCCGTCCTCATCGCCCATAGGCGTAGGCGCCCATCGAGTTATTTTGCTTCATATTAAGCTCAATTTAAACTTTGTTATGTGAAATATTTTTTGTTGTGTCGCCGTTGCTGTTTTCGTTTTCGTGGAAAAATGCCACCCACCGCGCAGGACGATGGAAGCGGAGCCGACGGTTGGATCCCGGCTGGCGATGGTCAGCATTCCGGCCGTGGGATATTTTCAAACCGAAACCGTTGCCCATGCTCGCCGACCGACGGTTGTAATTTTATGTGCGGGCCATGGTGGCCGAGCGTGACGAGGGATTAGTGAGCGTTTTGTAAATGTGAGCCTTTG
>JXXA01010821.1:0-20491 GCA_000956255.1 Anopheles punctulatus | reverse complement strand
AGGGGTAAATTTGAAACAGTTTTTACCCTCGTTTGGTATGGCTCCGAGCGACCGAGCTGTGATGGGTGACGAAAACGAGCCCGACGCGGGCTGGTGGACAACGGAACGGATGGTCAGGAATTAATTTTTATCTGATAGCAATTGAAAATTGATATTCAATCGTTGTCTTCATATCGTGTCATCCCTGCCCCGGGGCACGGGTTATTCGCCTACTCCTGCCTCAAAAGTGTCTCCCGAAAGCCAAATCGATTGCAAATAATATATGAAAGAACGGGTTCATAGTTCATTAATTCAAAATGGTATTCGAAAATTCCGAGCAAAAAAAAAGTGGCACGCAATCGTGCTCGCTCGATTGCTTTCATCAGTCGAAAAGACAAACAAATCCGTGTGTGCACAGTACCATGCGGAATTTGAAACGCAGTGCCGTTTGAAAAAATTAAAAATTGTAAGCTCTGATTGAAAATGTTACATGGAATGGTGTTAGCTATGTTTTAAAATGAAGTTTTTTTTTAAATTAAGTTTTTAAAGTTTTCTGAGTGCCGCAGTGCCACATGGAAAAATTAAAAATTGTAAGCTCTGATTGAAATTGTTACATGGAATGATGTTAGCTATGTTTTAAAATGAAGTTTTTTTAAAGTTAAGTTTTTAAAGTTTTCTGAGATGGCTACAGTGTTGTTCATGTTGAATTTTTTTTTTATTAACTATGTTTGTTTTAAAAATATTTTACATTTTGCGAACAAATTAAAATGCCCTATTACTAAAATTAAATTACTTCACAAATTCTGATTTGTTTATAAAATTGATTTAATTTGATTTCATTTATATTCTCTAAATAATAAAATAAAAAAAATTATAAAAAATGTAAATTCTGAAACTATTTCGTTTGTTTTTAGTTATTTTCGATAAAGATGCATGCTCCAAAGGTTTACGGTTAAAAGATAGTTCTGTGATTGAAATTTATATTGCAGTTGAAATCTTGTAGCCATTTTTGGCATTTGACGGTTTTGTTAAACTGTCCTTTAAATCAAACGTAAACTATAACTATAATAAAGTATAATTGAACGTAAACTTAGCTTTAATCTTTCTTTTTTTAAATTAAGATATCTATCGTCGCTATCTCGCTAGGCCGATCCACAAAGATATTGAATTATCTTTGTGAATATAATAACAATATAACTGTAATATTGCAAAATAACTGTAAAATTGCAAGCTTCATTAAGAAGTTTTTCAGAACTTTAAAAATTAATAATAAAGTGATCAAAACAGCAAAATTAAAAACAAGCCCTTTTAATTTTGGCTTTAAGAGCTCCTTTTTTTAAACTCGCTTTAAGTATGCAGAAGCAAAGTTCTATTTTTTACTTTCTTTTCCACCCTTTTTAACTTTTTTAAGTGTTTAAACGATGACATAAGTCAGCTTTGGTTGTGAAATATTGGTTCAAATGCTGATTCTGGTTTTATTATTACTTTTATTGTAATTAAAGCTCTTGAAAAAAATGTTTCTCTTCGTGTTTATGTCATTTTTTACTTATATTTTATCCTTTTTTCCTGCATATCGTATATAAGTATGTTATATAAAATATTGTGCATATATACTTCGTTCTATGTGTGTATGCTCTTCTTTAAAAAAATCTATTTAAACATCCGATCGCTTTGTGAGAATTTATAGAAACAGTAAAATGTAGCTTACTGTACTGCGGCATTCCTGGAACGGCGGTCAAGATGGACGGGCTGGAGGACACAAAATAATTAATCCATTTGCTTAATGCTGTCTGATCTGGGTGGTACATTCGGGGACGCATCGGTTCTGTTGAACCTTCCGAGCAAGCTGAAAGCCTCATTTTGCCCACATCCTGTATGATCTGAATTTCACGGGAAGGTGACGGTTCATATGATTCATACTTTTATGTTGTTAAATTTTCACCTGTGTTTTTTTTTTTCGTTCACCGTGTGCCACACTCACGGTTTGAATTTTTCATCTGAAATTCATACATGCGTACCTGATCTGTGGCCTCTTCTGTGTGCGTGTTTTTTTTTTACTTTCTGTGACCCAAGGTCAGATAAAAATAAATTGAATACGATTTGAATGCATTTTCATCTCATATATGGGCCGTAATTTCATTCTTTGCTGCTTTTATTCACCTTTTTGAACGGACAAAAAAAAATTTGCCCCGATGATGCCTTTTGCCTGCTGAAACTCGCACGCGGAAAACGGACAGTAACTGTTAAAAGCAAACCGGTGGCCAGGCTAGCCAATGAATGCTTCTGTAACGAGTGTGCACCCAGGAAGAGCAGCGGGGCGTCGTAAATAAACAGGTGAAATATTTATTGAATATTCAACGAATCACACGTTGATGGTTCGGTGCAGTGACAACAGACTGATGCATCCTGTTATTGATCCACCCTTTGGCTGTGAGCTGTAATGGGTCAACGAAAAATTGAACACGGCGATGTGTGGCCAAATTTGAAGCCACCTCGAAATACGCTCGATGCACGTTGCGGGCAAGAGATACGCAACATGCATGATATTAATTATCATTTTGGTTTTCCAATTTGCTGCTGTAGCTGTGTAATCAGTGCCACGGCGATGGCAGTACGCACGGAGGCAAAACGGCTCAAACAGAATTCCAAATGTAAACCGACTGATACTGAAGCTCCATCAAAATGTGCATAATGCATGCGTCTATTCATTGACCAGTGCATGCCGACTAGCAAGAGGTAGCAAAAAAAGTTAAACACAGAGGGTTAGTATAAAATCAACAACATTCTGAGTGTGCTCTAAACAAATAAGGCCGAAACTCATAAAACCCCGGCTTGTCAAACAAAGTAAAGCGTGCAAATTGTACCCTATAACCTCCCTTTTGATGGCATTAGAATGCACGGATGCGGAAGTGGAATTGGAGTTGTGTTAAAGTTTAGGCCAAATTAATTACTTTTACGGTATTATATCGTGTCGATCGGGGTGTGTTTTATGTGTACATTTTCAAATTGCAATATAAGCGGCGAGAGCGGCTGGCATATTATCCGGTCCATTTAATTCCACACGGCTGGGCGAGCTTTGGCACGCAGCGAAATGGGCGAAAAGTTTGACGATTCATTCACGATTCACTCGTCGTCGTAACGTGTAATGCTGTCATCTATATGCGGGAAAGTTGTAGCTCCACATACACAGCTCTATTTTCTTCTATCTCCGAGGTGATTCTGACCGTAATTGGGAGACGGATGCTAGGAATTCATTTGTTTCAATTTGTTGAACGTTACCGTAGGCCTGTTCGAACGTGTGGGGTCAGATAATAAGATAATCCTGGGGACGAGACCAAAAATCGATCGAGCATGTGACTCTGTTGCTGTGCGGGAAGCGTCGGTGGGGTATGTTTTTTTTGTTGTTGCTGCTCATCCCATTGTTTTGGGCACGTAACATTCCGACGCAACATTATCAATTAACATAACCGCACAACATGCAGCACGCATCGGACGTACATGTGTTCGGCCAAATGGAAAAAGCTAAACCTTCCACCACCGCTTCGTGTATCCCATGCCGGGGGTAATGTAACGAGGCGGGTGTGATCCTTTGAACTCAAATCAGGATCATAATCTAGACCGTTAGTCTCACCCCATAAAATGATGATTTTCGCGGCGAGAGGAAGCGGAAAGGTTAAGGAGGACGTGAAGAAGAACACGAGTGTATGTGTGCTGATAGTGCTGACCCGGACCGGGCACTCGTGCCGTATGTCCATCCTAATGTCCCTATCCCCATTTGGTATTCGGTTTTGGTTCGGTTGGCAAGGGAGAGGTTTTTCTTTCATTAGCCTCATTAACTCCCGCTTTCCGTTTGAGCGCAGCGTTTTCCGCAACCGCAGTTGAACCATAATGAAGCTCTTTGGCACGACCCGGAAGTGCCTTCAGGAGATTTGGCTCCGGCCAGTTGGTACACCCCCACATCGCCCGCTCGTCCGTGCGTCCCAGCGAGACGGGTTTGTGGTAGTGTGTTTTGGTGGTGGCGTACAGAACTGCCGAATCGCTGGGAAAATGTGGAATAACCGACGCGGACGAGGAGAAGGCAAAGCAGGCTTTGTTTCGGGTCATTGCCATCGCGCTCGACACTTTCGGTACATTCATTATTTCTAATAAAACAATTTGAGAAACTGAATTAAATTTTATTTATTGTTATTATCGCTTAATTCTGTTTGCGCTTTATCTTATCTGCTCATTGCCAAAATTGTCAGATACCCCGGACGTGTACGTTCGTGTACGTATGGGCTGCTGGCCCGTAGGCCCCGGTATTGTCGTTTACCGTACCGAAACCGAAAAGTTGCTCACTTGGGCTAGGGCCAGAATCGGGATGCTGGAACGACGTTTATTGACCGTACTGGAATTTGGAGCTGCTCGGAGCTGTGGATACTTTCGATGGCATAGGGAAATTGTTATGAAAAATTTTAGTTTATCGTTTTGTGCCAAATTTTTACTGGCGATATGTTGAAAAGCTTTGATTCTGAAAAGCTATCTTACCATTTGCTACATTGTTTTTAGGAAAAAAAAGTACAATTTATTAGAAAAAGAAAATATATAATCTTAGAGTTGGCATGATTTAGTTATGTTATTTTTAAGCTGAAAAAATATGTTCTTTCATTTTATGGGAGATAACAATAAAATTAATTTAAGTAATACGTTTATTATATCTCAGATATAAATTGTTCATTGTATGAAGCAGTACGTACAGTTAAATCCACTCATCCTTTGTTAAATCTCTATAATATTTGTATTATTTAATTTGTTCGAAATCCAAAGCATTGCACAACATTGTTCTTATTGTAATTGTTACTAAAAGGTATCAATGTCTGGGTTCTACATGTTGTATACCGCTTATTATAAAATCGTGTTAATTGGTACCAAGATCTTCTGTATTGCTTCTGATTCTAATTAAACGTTCTTTTCCAGCATAGCGTAGTCGGTCATTATATCACTCGTCAGGCCGCTCTCGTTTACGTGGATTATTTTTGCTCTGTTAAATATTTCTTCAACTGAAAACTAACTCTTTCCCTGCACTGTCTCGTTTCCTTTTTCTTGCCGGTAGCTACGAGCAGGGCTTGGAAGACTACGACGAGGCAGCGGACCGTGCCGAGCGCGAACAGCAGCAGAAGCAGAAGGAGCAGAGCGTCGAGCAGCAGTACAACAATATGGTGAAACCGATGCTGACATTATTTAATGTGATAAGCACAGTTTTATCGTCCGGAAGATCAATGCGCAGCACGGAGCGGACGTCGACCACCGATGGCGAAGTCGACGACAACGACGACGACGGTGGCAATAAAACCGAGATCATCACTTTTGGCGAAAAATCAACAAGCGGCGCCAATGGCACCGGCGGAGGTAATGAAAATGGTAATGAATATTTTGAATGCCTAGCATATTTCCCGAATGCAGCATACGGCAGCCAAGTGGTCGGGAAGTCTTCTTGGTGGGTTTCAGAATTGTGCCAGCCGTGTGTACCGTGTCCCGTGCTGGCATAACATGCGTGCCTGCTTTGGACGCCTGCTTGCGAGCAGAGACACTTCCAGATATTTGTTGAAACCTCTCCGTAGCGCTAGCTTACGGATAAGGCTAGCACGCTACGAAAAGCTCCCTAGCTTTATCCATGACACGAGGAAAGTTCTGGAGAATGTGGACCGAGCCGGCCAAAAAAGAAAAGAAAAAACATCATACATCTTTCGAGCATATAAAATATGGGTTTTTGCATAAGGAGAGCAAAAATGCTAGCAGAAATAATGGATTTTTATTAGACCCTTTTATGACCGTTGGCAAATATTTTTGACCAGAGACATTAAGCTATTCGGGGTGTTTGCTATTGATATGCCCGTTTGATCCCGGGTGCAATAAATATGCTTACAATTTCGATTTCATAGCAAGAAATTTTCGCAACGTTGAACATATTGTGTTCTTCGGAAGCACTTAACATTGGCTACTGGTAACGTACATCAAACTACTGCTTAAGAGCACCATTTTGCTGGAGTGGTGTAATTAAAATATGCCCATAAAAGTACTTTGCTCTCGAAAATGAAAGCTGAATATTGTAGCAAACAAAACAGTAGAAAAAAAAAATTAGACCACATTTATACTTTACTGTGGAAGGTCAAACAAACAAATTTTCATTTCATCAGCGCATGTGGCAAGTAGACGAAGCATTTATTACTTTTTCTAGTGGTTTGTATTTCCGTATGAACGTTAACCTCATAACGCACATTCACGACTGGAACCCGAATGGGATATGCATAAAAACTGCGCACCATTTACCAGCGTCATTCAATAACAGAAATGCTCCGCATGGTACAGGGAGCCGAAATAAATTGAAAAACTTTAAAAACATTCATTCCGTCCACCGCAGACCCACGCATTGGAAGGTGCATGCGCACATTTGAATGAAGCTATATTTAAGCATGTAACCTTACCTTTGATTGGAGCGAGTAGACCGACGAGCGGAATTCAAAATTCCTCACCGGTTGGTTGGTGACAGGATGGGGAAAAAAAAATCTTCTATACGCCCGCAAATGTTACATTCGCAAATTCGCCCGAAATAAGTGAAGCTCTCCACTGCTCGCTTTCGCCGTCAGCGTCAGTTTTCCCGCGCAGAGCTTGATCTGCGGAATGAGATAAAGTTACAAATTAAAAACTTTCCACCACCATCGCCATCACGCTGTTCCGCACATCCGCAGGGGTATGCTTATGCTTTATGCTATTACTTACCCGTCCGAGTGGCGTACTGGATGAATGCAGCAGTGTGAAATAAAGTTCCTTCCGTCCGAAGGGAAAACGTCAGTTGGGCATGATTTTTTTTTGTGGCATAAAAAAGTAAATTTTCAGGGTTTGATTTCTCAGCAGGATTTGTGTGACTCTCTTGCGGTGCACTGATGAAATGCTAGGTGCATGTAATGTCAGGCCCGATGAATCGGCGTATTCTCGGTCACACGTCAGCCTGTTAGCTGTAAAAGTGGAACGATGGAGCAAAATGCATTATGAATGTTGTGTAAATGGAATTGAAAATTACAAACAAATCTCATATAATTTTTCATGGGCATTAGCATTATTTTGATCGTGTATAGACGCAGGATAAGTAGTTTTAAAAGATTTTTTATTGCGCTGAAAGCTAACATAGCTAACAATAATAACAACTGTTTGAATTGAATTGAATTATAACAATAGTAAGCTCTAATGCCGCTATTTGTCCTTGTGTTTATTTCAGTTGTTAAATGTTTACATTTTTCAAAAATTCTGTTGAGTTTTCTGTTTATTCTGTTTAATTTTAGTTACCGTATATTTGGAGTAAAACAAAATTAATTTAATTCAAACAGAAATCATGCATTAAAATGAAAATGATTGAAAATGGAAAGCATTTTACTAAAAAGTATTAAAATTATTACATTTTATTTCGAACCATTTCAACTATTACTTTATTCATTTAGCAATCTTTCCCCCGCTGATTGTGGTTTGAGAGAAGGCTCAGGAAAAATTTATATTTAACGTTCGAAAGTCATTAAGTTAGCTAAAATAATAGTTCTATTTTCTGGATTCTGTGCTTCGGAGTATGCTGAATTTATCGTAAATTTTACGTAACGAAATACACTAATATTTTAACAAATTCGGTGAACAAAGCTTAAATAGCAACATATTCAGGTTTATTTATGGGAAACTACTATGCTAGCCGGTTTAGAAGAAAATAAAAGGAGCCGGTAATTACAAGAAAAAGAAAAGAGAAGAAAAAGAAGAAGACCATATAATCTATTGAGATTTTAATAGAATCTAATGAATTGTTGTGAAAGCAATTTTGATTGAAAATTATAAATTTGGCTGCTGCTCCACCATGCCTGTAAATAAAATTTTCCCGTAGTGTTTCCTTCCTTTGCACAGAAGCTATGCAATGAACAGTGTGCTAAAAGTGCGATTTGTGTTTCATTCCAGAAACAGCAACCGCGGTGACAGGTGGACGATACATTAAAGGCGATCCCCTGAATGGCTACTACGATTTTGTGATCAGCGAAGGATCGTACAAGTTTTGGGTGGTGTTTCAGGTAGCTATCGCATTCTGCTTGCACAACTTGCAATTGTCGATCGATGTGGACGCGATAATTGATATGGGCGTAGCGTCAATCGACCTTACCAAAACCGCAATTTCCTTCTTCTTCTTTTCTCTTTCTCGTTTTTGTATGGCACCAATCTAATCGATGTAGCTCTTCACTGCCGGGCTCGTGATGTACGCCACGTTTGCGGCTATTTACTACTCAAAAGTGAGCCCACTCACGTCGGATTACGATTATATCGATTACCTGAACGGGGCCCGCTCGTTCGCCGGTGGACGCTCGATGGCAGGACAGGAGCGGTCGGGGGCTAGCGCAGCTAGCACGGTTTGGGATACGGTGGCCAACAGTCGGTGGTTTGGACCGGCGGCCCAAGCGTTCGAGATCGTTATGCAGGCAATTGAAAACGCGCCAAAGTAGACGCTAGGACAGTTAGGATCGCTTGATGTCGGGAACGCATCGAAGTATGAAACATTTAATGTCTGTTTAGTTGGGTGCACGCGCAATCAGCCCTTGAATGTTTTATCTGCGATGTGTGTCTCGCCCAAACGTGTTTACGACGCCCTTTTATACTATGATTAGATGATTGTTATGATAAGTATCGAATAAACGCGAACAGTAATGAAAGATGCACCGGATCCACTCGCGGCACGGAATGAAACGAACACAGCCAACCGGACAACCGAATTCTAATGCAATCTCAACTCATTTCACAGCCACGGTGGAGGCTCGCTACATAAAAGGTGATCCGTTGAACGGATACTACGATTTCGTCATCAGCGAGGGATCGTACAAATTTTGGGCCGTTTTCCAGGTGAGTGAGTGTGGGCACACCGTTTGCCCTGCGATTGCATTCCAATCGATCGGTTTCTGGTACTGATGGAAATAAATTGCCCATTGCAGCTCGTGACGGCCGCCGTAGTCATTTATTCGACGCTAACCGCTATTTACTACTCGAAAGTGAGCCCACTCACGTCGGATTACGATTATATCGATTACCTGAACGGTGGCCGCTCGTTTGCCGGTGCCCGACCGCTGGACGAGGCAACGCGATCTGGCCAAGCGCGTGCTGGCCAAGCGCCGGGATGGAGCTGGAACAGCCTGTTGTTCACCAACAGTTGGTTCGGTCCAGCTGCACAAGCATTCACGATTGTGATGGATGCGATCGAACGCCAGCCCCAGTGATGCAGGCAGTTTCGGTGCGATGCAAAAATAACGCTTCCATTTTCTATGACATATCCGACCATGCATTCGCCACGGAGAACTGCTTGGATACTTCATAGCCAATGAGAGCTGCCAAATGTATTTGTATTCGTAGAAATATGTTCCTACTCAGGCAGTATAGGTTTTCTATTCAAAAAGTATTATTTAAAAAAGCCGGGTATTGTATTGTCGAATGGATGTGAAACAAACAGGCAGAACAGTTGTATTATAGAAAATTTACACTTAAACTTAGAAACCTAGGGACGATCTATGAAAAGCAACGCATTGAAATAAATTAAAAACATCGTAATAATAAGTAATTTGCACTACATTACAAGCAAAATACAAACACTACAAAGGATACATTTTATTTGCATAACGTTTTTAAGTGTGAAGTACGCTAACTACGTCATGCTGCTTATTGGAAAGAAAATGTTTGCTCATGTTTTTATTTTTAATTTTTAATGATAAATACGTCATACGTATCCGTAATACGCCATACGTCACGTCAAACGTTAATCAAACAAAAACTTACTAAATCATCATTGAAGAGTTACACATTGATGTTATTGTTTAATGTTTCAACCATCGATCAAAGTTTTAATTTAAAATTTTACAAAAATACAATATTAAATTTGTATTTAAATATAGGTATGTTGGTTATTCTAGAATATAGAGAGGGCATATAAAGAGGATTTATACGAAATCTGAAGCTTCTAAGTTTATTGAATTGTGTACTATGGTTTGTGACGTTGTAGGTTTTGCTTATGAAATGGATGTTAAATTTTCAGTAAATTGAGTTTAAAGGGGTGTAGTTGTTTCTGTAGCATTTGTTTCTTGTTTCGGTAAAAAGCGTTCCAGGGACGGGTAAGGGACGAAAATTGGCACAGTCAGCGAAGAGAATGTTCATTCTATGCTAGTGTAGAATGTATATTTACATTTTTTATATTGTAAAGAGTGTTACCACTCCGCCAATTTCAGCATTCGCTAGTAGCTAACAGAGCTAACGACGGACAAACAAAATCAGAGAAGGGACGGGACAAAAAATTAGAACATTGTTTGCTAAGAACATGGATGTGGCAACCTACAAAAAAGAAACCAAAAAAAGAAAAACTGTACGAGAAAAGCATGTGCCCGGAAAGAGCGACGAACATGGATAAGCGAACTGAAGTGCGAGTCGCTTTGAGCCGAGAGCTAACAGCGCCAAAGGGCGGCTGTGATGTAGGACAAGAAATTAATTTGATTTTTAATTGGTTTTATAATCGAACCCGAACACAAACAATCGAAACCGATGTGCAAAACCCGTGCTGGCTAGGAAATCGTTTGGGTGTGTGCGTGTGGATGGGAAAGCCGCAAGGTGTGCAGAAAGAAGAGATCACCGTAGAGACCACATTCACTGGTAGGGGAAGGCTACCGGAGAATGAACGTGTCGGTGAAAGTAATGAAGTAATAACGATTCTTTAGCGATGCGAACGAAGCCGCAAATCGCGCGCTCGTGATGTGGTGGAATTTGACGAACGAGTTTTAATTATTCTTCAGCGTTCAAAGCGCGCTTTCCACGTGGGTAGTTTTTCAATGAATCAGCTCCTAGCAATCTCAGTACGGCAAAAACCGGGAGCCAATTGCGGTTAGAGAGGAGCCACCACACTTTCTCCACCGGTGAAGAGCGACAGCTAGGGAGTAGAATACCGGGCTCGAGCGTATGGATCAAACAGATCTGATAAAATGTGAACCGATGATGAGATTCCGTTGCAATCACATTTATATCGACTGAAAAAAAGCAAAAGATACATACAACCTGCAAAGAAAAGCCCTCGTGGAAAAGGCCATAAACGTGCTAGCCGAATACAGAGCCGTAAACAATTAACGCGATTTTAAGCCCTGTTTCCCTTTCACGTGCTTTGATTTCCGGCTAAATCGTCTAGACGACGGGTTAGCTAATTGAATTTTAGATAGATTGAAATTGTGGTTAATGAGTATGACACGTGTTTAACATGTTCCGCGAAAGAGCTAGAGGTTGTGTAACAATGAGCAAATTTAGATAAAACAGATACGTATTGAATTTGGCATTTTTTTCGGCACACAAGCCAAATGTAACCCAAATTAGTATAAACTTAAATTAAGAAGCATTTCAACGCTTATTTCGTATAAACGCAGAAATATTTACTCTTCCAGTAACTTATAAATCAGTGCTCGATCGAATCTTCCCTCGATTCGCTCGTTGTTTGCCCGAAGACGGACAGAAATCTTCGCTAGCGACCTCATCGTTTCTCCGCAACGGTTGGAATGTTTTTGCAATCAGCTTGACTTTTCAATTAATCAAAACCTTGTTAGGTCGGACGGCACTTTGGTGACGCTGGTCGGTAAGCGGAAACGCCTTCATGCGCGTAATGAGAGAATTGGATTAAAAATTCGCACCCTCGTCAAATTTCGTTGGCAACGGCAGCGGTAGTGGTATTTGTCTCCCAGCAATTTTGCAAACTTTTAACCGACACCGGTTAAAATTAAGGCCGGATGATGCGGGTTTTTTTCTTCTTCGCTTACTTCCAGCACTGCTTCTGACAGCCGCGAAGCGCGCGAATCGATCGCGGAGGCGTGCGCACGATGAAGATGCTGATGATAACGACACCGACACCGATAATGATGTGGGGCAGCGTTGTCATCGGCAGCGCGTTAGTGTTTGCAGGAATAAATTGAATCATCCGCCGGCAGATGCGGCTTTTTGGCGGAGAGGTGTCTAATTTGTTATGTAAATCATTTCTGCTTGAACGGTATAATTTTCTGCTGAATTTTCCGTGGTTTTCTTGGGTTAATATTCGTTTGGTACTTGTTAGTTCGTAATATTTCAGATCGGAATAAGATCTGCAACCGATGTACGTAACATCGTTCATTGCTTCAGCTTTTCGAGGCACCCGAATGTACGAAAAAGAATAGAACAAATTTTAGAACAATACTTCAAAGCCAGTGGAGAATATATTTGCTCTCGTTTGCCCATTCCGTGTCCGGGACGTCTTCGCAACACGTCCTGCAAACAAATCCATCATTCAAGGAAACCGAAACAATGTTACCGGTTCGTGGAAGCAAATGAAATGCATAAGCCATAGTTGTCCAGCTGGCGTGGTCCATCCCGTCCGGCGCGGACGGGAAACGGGCGACCGTGCTTGCCAGCCATCCTTAAAATATTTACACTGTCAACATCCGGTCCGGCGGGATCGGTAAAGGGATCCGGCAGGTTCGTAAAATTTATGACCATACCATCGGGTGATGGCTGGCGGCTAGATTTTGTGCATGAACCAGGCAAGGTAAGGTTATCATCGGTTAGGATAAAATCTACATTAAGGAATATTTGGTCGTCGAACCGACACCGTCTGCTGACCGGTCCTCGAAAACCGACTGTACGACCCATTTCAGTGTTGCCTGTAGTGTGGAGATTTATGCTTGGTCGGTTAATGGTAGCATCTTTCGTTACGGAATATCATCATATTTTAATGAATCACGTGGAAAATGAAGTTCCAAATCGGATGCTGGCGGTGTGGCGAATTCGAAGCGGTATAAAACGTACTCAACCATATTTATGCTGCTGCCTGTTAGCTTTAGTATGAGAGTGTTAGACAGTTTGTGTATTTGTGTGTGTGTGAGAGAGAGAGAGAGAAAGAGAAAGATAATACAACGAGCACACCTGCCCACGGAGACACTAATTACTCAGGCGTGTATATTTATTTACTTCCACATATTTACTGCCACAGGATGGTTTTGCCCGGGAAACGCCTGCGCCACGGCCAGATGTCACGGGATTTGCCCGATGGAATTGGAGGAAATTTAGTGCAAAAGTATGTTAATTGTTACGGTTCGATTGTAGCTGGAATTAGAATGAAAATTTGATTGCACTCCCCGCCGCTTCGAGCCACTCGTAAGCCACTGAGAGCTGGAGGGCTGCAAAGGTAACCTCATAGCCACCGCCACCAGCAACGAACAGCCATACTGGAGCGCTTCACAAATGCGAGCTGAAAACCACAGTTTCCCATCCCGCACACTCGCTCTCTCCCCCTCTCTATGTCTCTCTGGGGCTCCCCAATCCCACTGACAGATGGATGCATTCTACCAGCAGAAAACTAATTTCGTAAATTTTGAAGCCCTTTTTGCCGATGGTCGTTGGATTGAGGGTTTGGGATAGCGGGCGTACGGGGAGCCTGGAATGCATCGTCATTTGGTTGCCTGTTGTCGGGCAAATGGACTGAATACCCGGGCCCGGGGCTCATAATGCTATTTTAAGTATGTGTAGATTGAGCTGTTGTTGAAATGGACACAGCATTTCGTTCGTAAATGTGAAATCCCTGCTGCAGCTGAACCCTGAGCAGAGCGAGCGGTTTTGAGAAAATCAGTGCCAGTGGTTAATGATATCGTGTAATTATAATGGAAATATTTGTTGGAACTTCAAACAGCGACCTGTGCTTATGGATTTCGCATACGCATACAATTCGATTTAAATAGAAGCGAATTTAGGTTGGAACGAATGTAGCTAAGAAATTCCTAATTCTATAATGCAAAATTAGGAAACTTTTCTTTCTATTTGTTGAAAGTGATGTAAAAAGATAACTTAAAAATTTAGAATTTTCAATAAATAATTTACTTGTTTTGAAATAACTCGTTGTTTGCCGACAAATTCATACTTTAATTTTTTATAGGATACCATTTTTATAGTTTCAGAAATTTAAAAGCAGATTAGTGTGATTTTTTCTTTAAAAATTCCCATTGAATATCCATTTCCATTTTTTTTAAATTGTGATTTGATCTCCATATCTGGTTAGTCACTCCTCGATAGGGGAAGATGATCCAAATGGGAAAATAGTACCAGTCCTATCTCGTGAAAGACTGCGTTGCTGCCACTACATCTCTGAGGCGTCCCAAGTGCATGAGACATTTTATTTAATAGCAATATTAATATTAATTAACTACATCTTCCTCATACGTATGTTCATACAACTCATTCTAAATACGTATGTTTACAGAGTGTCTTGTAAAACTCATTTTTATATTTTTACAATCGAAATTCTTACACATTTGTTTTAAATTTTAAAACATGTTTTCTGTACTTTATCAACGTTTAAAGCTTTACTGAATAAAATCCTTTAAACAAACTGAGTGTGTCAATTTGAAAAGCTATTAAAATTTAATATTTATCGTCAGCAGGAACCCCAACATCCTCAATAACCATCAGCAGGAATACGTGTTGAAAAATTAATTTAAAATTATCACTTTAAAAACTTTTCTATCCTTTCCATGTTTCCACTGAGCTATTGAATTGAATTGTTTCGAATTGTTCATGTTATCCTTACTATTGGTCTTTTTGGTAACTCATTATAAATTACAAGACGCCGACAATAGCCAGCGACGTAACTGTGCAAACCAGATGCGTCTGTCCAATGTACCGGTACATCAGGGGCAATGATACAACCAGATCATGACGATGCCCTACTGATTGCCTATTCGCTGCAAAAAATTGCTAACAGTGAAACTGCTGCTTCGACAAACTTCCGTAATGATTGAATGCTTGCGGAGGCTAATAATAGAGGCTGATTTTGGGCTGGATCATCGCTTGTAGGATGATTTTTTTTGGATAATTCTCGACAGAACATTTTTGGTGTGCTTTTTTGTCTGCTGCAATCTTCTTGTGGATAAGGAACTAAAAGGCATTGTTCATTGCTTTGAGGGTCTCTTCCACAGAAAAATCATCGCGTTGTGGCTATTAACACGTGCACAACGAACCTTTAAAGTAGGCTAAGGTTGAAAAAAAAAACAACTCTTGCTCCAATTGAAAACTCCGTTATTGACAAGTGATGCCCAGGAACGCTATGTAACAGTTCTAGGTTGGAAGTAAGCAGTGCGAGTGGTCTACCTGGGTACTATTTCACCTCATTCACAACGGCGAGACAGTTCTTCACGGAGGGAGTATGCAAAGCACGGAAGCATAAATCAACTCGTGGCTCGAATCGTGTGAAGGCTTCCAGCGCTACCACGCAATCAAATCTCCGATCTTATTGTGTACGGCGAACGGTGTTTCATTCATTCAGCTCCGGTGCGACCCACAGAACATGGAGCATCCTCCGTAATCCCCTAGAATGGGAATGTCCCACCGACTGCCGGGATGCCCGTGTGCGATGGTGTGCAATCATTCTGCATCAGATAACAGTTTACAACAATGGGAATATTGTAAGAATTATGGGAATAAATTAACTCACGCTCGGACATTAGGGCCACCGTTAACGGGTGGTGTGCTGCAATGGTCAGCTAAAACTCGAACCGACTGGTACGGGGCAAGTTGACGTGATACGATGGGCGTGGAAGCGAGGAGACAGATTCGAGTTGAAATTGAGATGATGAATTTTTCGCGATAACGCGATGGTTGATCTATTCCTGCGGCTGGGCGCTGAAATGGGAAGCGACAGCTAGTTTCTGTGGAAGCATGCGAAACGCTGGACGTCATCGGTGGGTGAAAAGTAACGGAATATGAATGATTACTTGAGCAGAGGAATGGGGTCGTTGCTGTGCAGTGCTGAGCGATGATCGTTGCATGAAAAATGGCGACCGGCAAATTTGAAACAAAGTTTCAGTTTACATAGAACTTAAACTAGAATGAACGGACACTGGAACAATCTTTTGTTTTTTTTTGATGATGATAAAATAAAACAAAAATGAAGTACTGAAAGGTATTCATTTTACAAATAAATCCGTGAAATAGTCTTCTCAGAGTATTTCCTTTGAAAGCCAATATTATCGAGAAAACTCAACAGGCAGTCCCGCTGATTGGTTAACTGTGGACAGAAATTTAGACAGAAAAATTATGTTTATGCCAAAAAGGTATCGTGAACCTTACACGGAAAAATTAGAAAAATTGGCAAAATTACGCTTCGGTTAAAGGTAATGTAGGTAATGTTGTGTAATTCAATGGTGAGTTTTAACCAAAGATTAGTGAGTAAGTCTAACTGTAATAACAGATTTGAGTTGGTTATAAAATAAACATTTTTTTAGCATCTTAACTTTAAGTGCGTTGTTTGTGAGTATCGATTATGAGTGTGAGGATTAACGGACGTTAAGCGCTTCGTTTTCTTGCAACTAGTATTTGTTTGATATTTTTGACGAATGTTCCAGAAGATGATTTTGCATATTTTCACTTCTTTTCGCTTTCTTTCGCTTGACAGTAACCATTGCATCATCATCATCATCATAATCACCATAATCCCTATCGTCGTACTCCTTCACTTTTGTTTTGTGTGCCGACTACGCTTTGACTTTTAATGATCGCTGCAATAAGCAGCCGAGCATGCACATGCTCCATCGTAACATAAACAATTGGTGCAGAAAACGCGTTCCTTGCTTTACGTATGCCAGCAGTAGTGTAAGAAGCAGACACTGTGTGTTCAGCGAAATAAGCATTTTTCCCCCAGACGGTTTCCCGCAGCGCACGTATAGCAACGTATAGCCAGAGGATCCTTACGATGCTCCAACGACCGGTGTCAATGGTGTAGACTCTTGAAAGTGAACGCACTTTAAAAGAACAGGTTTCGGAAGGCTGCCGCCTTCGGGCCACACTAGCACAAGTTTTACTTCGTTGTATGCATTCGCTCGGTTTGAATTCACTGTTGATATTAGATGATACTTCCCGTCGCTCAGCTTTCTCGGTGTGTAACATAGCAACGCACACACGCACACATACTCCTTCTAGAGAGCAGAACAAGCACCGGAACGTTACTGGTTCTAGATACTTGAAGCAGTCGTGAAACGGCTTAAGCGTGAAACTAAACCGTATTGGCTGGGATATTTGTCTTAGAAATTTCTTTGTGACGGCTATTCACTGTTCGCGAGAAAGGCGCGTGTGATATAGCACCCCCAACCCACTTCTTATTCGCGTACTTCCTTTGGCACAGCTTACTACCGTACGCGATGTACGGTGTGACATCCGTCGCGACGATGACGAAATCGTAGAAGATACAGCGTACGTTTAATCACTTACGTATCATCGCCGTACACTTTCGGTTCGGTGGACGTCAAATGCCGGAAACGATAGCTGAATTGTACCTTGCAGCACCAGAAACGTGATCTATCGCCGGTTGCTTCCGGAAAATTTCCGGTCGATTTTCTCGCTCACCCAGTGTTTCGTGGCCGTTCAACGCACTTGCATGAACCAGTGGAAGTATCTCTAGAGCGTATTTTTTGTCCTTTTTCCTTTGTCTCAGCAAGATAATCCCATTGCAAGACGGAAAGATGGGACTCACGAGAAACCGTTGCCAACCGATTGAGCTGCGATAGTGAGTGTTTCGGTACAATGAACTGACGGATTCGGAAGATGACTTAAAGGTTACGGTGGTAGGATGATTAAGTAACCCTTTTCCTGCAGACTCTTTAAACGCGCTAGATAGCTGGTGTATTAATGTTTTATTGGCTGTGATTTTACTCTGGAATCAATTATTTGTTAGATTATAGTTATGCTATGCTATGGGAAAATGGTATACGCTGCTGTATTGAATCAGCAATCAAAACAATAAATGTGAAATTGAAACTAAATTAGCATTTTTCCTTTCATTCATTCATCAACAATAACCCTGTTTGGCTTGGCCTTACGTCCGAAGCTTGCATTCCTGAAAACGGGTTAACAAGATTACGGGAGTAATATATTACAATAATAATTGCAATACAGGATATAATCATAATTACCAGCATAGTATTAGAATCGGAAATAAATAAACAATTGTTCCTCAAGGACCTTTATCTTTAAGTTTACTAAAAACAACATTTTTATAGAAATCCGAAGGAAAGTATCTTGGGTTAGTGCATTGAGAAATTCATAGCACACCAGATCCAACTCTGTTACAACCATTTATCAAAGTCAATGAATGTAGATGGTTTATGGTTTGTGATATTAATCCTTAGTATTTATTGATGAAACATTCCTAGTGGTATACATCAAATGAATCTGAATCAAATAAATATTCTTTACAACCATTTAGATAAGAAAACTTTATTAGCTCTAAATATGACCAACTCGTTTTGTTTAAGAGAAAACTTTTGGATTGAGACTTTGTTGATCAAAAAATAAATGAATTCTTCATAAAAGTCCATTTTAAAAAGATATTTGCATTATACAACCATGAGTATCAATAACGTGTTTGATTATTTTATATCACAAGACTGAGATGGAAGAAGATTACGAACTTTAATTTAAAACCTCCCACATTCCGAGCACTGGTATTTGTAATATTAAAATGATTTTCATGATTGCTACCGGACCTTATTATAAAAGGAAGGAAAGACCAACTGAAGGAACGATCCGATTGGCCAGCTCGTCGGGTTCCTCTAGAATTTGCTCGATTTATTTCCTCTTCATGACTGTGAGGCAAAAAATTGCTCTCCATGACTTAACAGTACAGATGACAGTGCATACATTTATTATTAACTGTTACTTTTATTGAAATTTCATTATAGTTGTAATATAAATATGAATGACTAATAAATTTGAAATTCTGTCATTGGTGCAGGTATTTCAATGAATTCTATCAAGCCTAGCTGAGTACTAGGATATCCATCATCCGTGTATTTTCATCAGTCATCGTTTATTTCGTTGGAAACATTGAGGATGTGATTGATATCCTTAATACATCCTTAAATATCCTTAAATATTTATGATAATATCATATTCGCTCATTTCTATTGTACCTTTCAGAACAAATGTTGAAGTTTGGTTTTAAGCTAAAAACAACATGCTGCTGCTCCTGTATTTCTACGTCTGTATGTAAAATTCATTCTATCAAATTAATTTATTTAATGTAGTAATAAAAACAAAATGTTTTTGCCTACTCTCAAAACAAACTTTACTCCAAAATTTAATTATTGATAACGAATGGTTACGGTTTCATAATTTAGACCGTTGAAATATTTCACTATATTTTTTGTAGGTTTTGTTACCAGTCCCCGACCGTGAGCATAAATCCTATTTAGATAAATGCATAATTCCATTCATTAGTTTGCGCTAAAGATGACTATAAAAATCACTACAAATTACACCGGTACAACCAAACGCACGCTGTTAATAGGAAATTGATCCAACCGATTATCGCCTGCACGACGCACTTGTGCATTGGTGTCATTCCTGTCGCTGCACTTTTCGCCGGTAGCTCGTGTGTGATTGTGGTGCTGATACCGATATTGTCGGTCGCCATCATTCACAGCATCTCTGCGCTTGCACACTTCCCCGTGCGCAAGTGTGCGTCATGTTTCTACCAAAGCGCGTTAGTAGTGGGTAGTTACCGCATAATAAAGTTCTACCAAATCAGTGCAGCCTTTTAGCGGTGGCACAGGTTTCAGCGTGCGTCACAAGGGAAGCGCAAGAGGCATAAGGGAGACAAAATTACGCTAGCATTGATTGCACCACCCGGTTTGAGGTGTGTTTATATGTCTGTGAATGCTTTCGTGTGTGTGTGTATGAGAGAAAGAGAGAGAGAGGTAGGGAGAGAAAGAAAGAGAGAGAGAGAGCAAGTGGAATCACAGAGCAGTTCATGCTGCAAGACCTTTCCACAACAGCAGCAACAGGAGCAATGGCATCATCACCAAGGGATCTAAGGTAGGTTCTGGCCGGGTACGTAGCAAGGCCGCGACAAAACCGGGCAGTTTACGTACATCTAGATGACGGTTGCGAATGCAGCGAACCGAAACGCGAAGCACAGCCGTCGACCAGGCATGACTGCTCGCGCGGCACACACCGACGTCACACCGTGGCAACGGATGCAACGAACACGGAACGCGAAGCTGGAAAACGGGTTGCCGCGACGGTGAGTTTCCAACGGTACTCATAATTTGTTCCCTGTTCATTATGTTATTTATTTTCGCTTCGGCTTTTCGCTTCCAAGCCACCGGCCCAAAGTGGCGTACCGGGTGCCTGATGCGAGTCTGCCTCGCTCTCGGTACCATTGGGTCGATTCGATGCGCACTACAAAATGCGATCGCTGGTTGTGGTCACCGATTTGGCCGGTTCGGAAAAGCTTCATACACTGTCAAACGCTCTGATAGTTTAGGCTCACACCTATTTCGCGAACAGTTGTAGAGATTGTGAATTCTTAGAGTTTTATCGCCAATAGGAAGGATATTTAAGGCCTTGGGATAACAGCAGCAGCTATTGCTCGGCGAAGTTACTGTGAATGTTTTCTACATGAAACTGTAAGCGAAACGAT
>JXXA01010816.1:0-10033 GCA_000956255.1 Anopheles punctulatus | reverse complement strand
CACACCGTATCAACATCATCGCTCAGCACACTGTTAACATGCGACTTCACTAAAGCTATATCATTTAATCTGCTAACGTCCATGGCGTTTAATCATCAGCCGATCGCATTCATCCCTTCATCAAACAACGGGAATCACAATAGTACTTGGTTTTGTTGTGTCTAATATTCTTTCAAATTTACTAACAAAGCTGCAAAATTCAATAAAACTTCAAACCGCCGCATAACAACTTATGCTCTACTCTGCGCTGCTTCCGCAATTTCTGAAAATAAAATTTTACATGTTTTTTTTCACTTTCACACGTTTCTACACATTGTAACAACAGTTTTCAATCAATCAAAATTTACTAATCTATAAACATCTCTTCTCTTTTCATGTCTGGCATAACTTTTACTATGGAAATTAATGCAAACCTATGCCAATAACCATCACTTCTAACCACTCTGTCGCTGGCATACGGGATGGCTTATTACTTATGTTGGGATCAATTGGTTAAACAATTGCTAAACATCTATATGCTCTTCAATACCATGCTTTACTAATTCATCTCGCAAATGCAATATTTACTCGCCTAAAACTCGCTAATACGCTCTTGGCTATGCGCCATAATTTGCGCCAGGGGTGGACTATTGCTCGAAAGGCCATGCATGTCACAATAACGCTACGTGTCTTAATCTTAACACCAAGTACACGTGTACCTGTCGTTCGGGCTTCCACGGAGATGGGTATGAATGTTTCGGTAAGTAGTGGTACACACATCTAACTCATTCGTAACCCGTTCATACAAACGCACAAAATTTATCTTGTATTACTTTATTTTTGCTCTCATCTTTAAAGATCTCGAAAAACTTCTTGTACATAATGTCAGATTCATATTAGTTCAATTAAAATTCAGTAGCCAAATGGCCACGGTTTTTATGTATCCAAAGGATAGCATTTTAAATGCAGAATCATTTCTGGCAACGGAAAATTTTATTTTCATTTATGTAATTTATCTATGTTGATAAAAAAAACAAAAAAAAAGCTATGTTGATATCGTTTGATTGGAACCATTATATCGTACATTCGACATTCGTTTTTAATAGGTATTATGATTTTATACCAGCGAGTGTACGGAAAAAATAAAAATCACCACCACAACAGTACCATGTGCCATGAAATACATTAATGTGTGTATGTTTCTGTTACTCCTAACGGAACTCAACCCAAACCAATTCAAGAAAAGTTTCAGTTTCTCAGTTTCGTCATCAATTTGACTTTGCGTACGATTAAAAATCAATACGTTTAACAGCTGCGCACGGTTCTAACACCGATTGAACCACACAGCTGTGTCTGTACATCATATTGCTACCGCCAAACTGCTCATGATGCTCAAGCGTGTGATTCATTGGCGACAATCCAAAGGTTTACATCGCAAATCATGACCTTTCATCATCACTTTATCACACCATGTTATTGGTATTAATTTGTAAATTTGCCATAGCGATGTGCACTATATAACATCGCCAGCCACAACAAACACTCGATAGAGCGACACTTGGCCGAACGCCAACGATTTGCGAAAAATCATCTCATGAATACATTCATTACATGCTGCCACTAAAATAATCTTGATATAAGGTTGAAAATCTACAACCACCGCTATGTATTAACGCACTATTTGGAAAGCTACCGAAAATTTAATTTAATTATTCTCTGATATTTTTTTAACATCAAATCATCAAGTAATGATTTAAAAAAATGGATTTTTTACTAAGGATGTTAATTTAGTATATGCAACTAATTCAAACATACCTAATTACAATATACTAATCTAACATAGAGAGTAGACCGATTTTCTTCAGTATTTTCTTAAGAACAGAAATGAGCTATTGACGAAATATGCGAAATTTATTGGCATTATTCATTACTACAGTTAAATTACTGGTTTAATTTTAAGGGATACCACAAACATTCCACATTCTATGATCTATGTGAGATGTGGTAATTTGGTATGATCTACTAATGTTTTAATAATGACTTTTGCAAATGATAATCACAGCAAGTTTGTGATTTGTGCTATGTGATTCAATACATATCACGTTATGTGATTTCAACTGGTTCTACTGTTTTGTAGGATAAAAGTTTCATCCTTATCCTTAATATCTGGATAGGTTAGAATAAATGTAGTACAGTAGAAAAAAAGTTTGACCATTTGGGCATACTAAGAACAACACAAAATCATAAAACATCATAAAACAGTGCTGCTGCTTTTGTTCAAGAAATTCACGAACCGAGACAGCTGCTGATAGTGTCGCGTAGATAATTTCGTCCGTCCAATTTCGTTCTCGCCATAAGAAACTGCAATAAATAAATTCAATAATTTAGATACTCCACATAGGCGAAAAGCACGGCCACACAAACGACCGCATGGCGGTGGTGGTGGCGGCGGCAGTAATAGGAAGCAGCATCATAAGAATTCTACTCACAGAAACAAGCATTCAAAGAAAAAGAAGCACGAACAAGCGTTACAGTTGCAAGCAGCAGAAGGTGAAATATAGTCTTTTGTTTGTTTTCATTGTTTTAATTCACACGATCTAATCAACATCTGACCTCAATCCAACATAACATCTCATGTTTTACTAAAACACACAGATAGGCACATGAACAAGGACGAGGATGAGTAAAAAAACATCATACACTCTGAAAATAATCGTACTACATAAAACACAAACAACAATAGCATTGTCATCTACACCAACAGACACATAATATTCGGAACATAAACAAACATAAGTAACAACATTACGATACACAACAAACAATCCAACATTGGCTTTAGTAATGATGCGCTGCATTCGGTTTCCAATGACAAAACGCGTTAATTCTGATAACATATTATCTTAACTTCACATCGTATGTCTTGAAATTTCATTTAATTGTACTCATTTTAGTATTAGCATATTAGGAGTTTTATTTCATCCATAACGTAAAGAAGGAAGAAAACACAGAGCAAACATAATGCACTAACATAACGGGAACGTTGTATGGTTTCGAATGGCAAAGGCGTTTGTGTGATTTCATACTAAGAATCCCGAATAGTAGCATACCAATCTAACACGTTTTCTTTACCATGCTTTCCTTCAATCGACGTAAACTGCTATCAGACGTGGATGAGTGCACTCAGCAAGGTGGTCTTACTGGAAACCACTGTCATCTGAATACGCGATGTGTCAACACGTTCGGCTCGTACATTTGCGAGTGCTTATCTGGTTACCGAAGACAAGACAAGTTCAACTGTGTGGAGATGGACGAATGCAAGTCAGGCGAGCACGACTGCCATGAGAACGCGGATTGCATCAACACACCAGGCTCGTACCTTTGCCGGTGCAAGGAAGGGTACACAGGTGATGGGCACGATTGCAAGCGTAAGTATGCGATACGAATGCAGATTGAAGTTCAACGCTAAAAAAAAACCCTCATCCCATTGCAGCCGTCTGTAATCAAACCTGCTTGAATGGTGGCGAATGTCGATCGCCGAATGTTTGTACATGTCGCACAGGATACATCGGTGATTCGTGTGAGAAAGATCTAGACGAGTGCGCCACGGGTGTGCATCGTTGTAAGGACACGACAGACTGCGTTAACATGCCGGGCTGGTGAGTACGGTGGTGCAGATTGGAGCGAACCCAGTAGCTGCGGTTAAACTACAACAAATGTCGTCATTTTCTTAAGGTACTTCTGCAAGTGCAAGGCTGGATTCGAAACCAAAGGCAAGGAATGTGTAGATATAGATGAGTGTTACCTCAATACGCACAGCTGTCACCCGTCGGCCCGGTGCGTCAACACCCCGGGACACTTTAAATGTGAATGTCCAGCAGAGCACGATCCAGACTGTAGGTTAAGTTGTATGTTCGAGGATCGCGAACTGCGTGACGGTGACAAGGTATCGCCCAGTAATGCACCATGCAAAATGTGTACCTGTTCCAAAGGGGTCATTAGCTGTGTGGAACCACCATGCAACTGTTCGTCATGGCGGCCCGGTGTCGTAAGCGAACTGTGCTGTCCGCAATGCGATCCGAAACAATCCTGCCAGCATCAGGAGCTCAAACATGTCACTTTTCGCAGTGGCGAGCAGTGGATATACCAGTGTCAAACGTGCGAATGTTTGGTAAGTGTATAAAACGATAGCTATAAGCATGCAAAAGTAATGTAAAAGAGTGAGCCATTCTTTTACATGCTAAACATACTTATAGAACACAACATATTGCATGAATGTTGAGCCAATTATTCCACCAGATGAATATCAATATGTTTAGAGTAGGACAATGCACAAAAATCATGATTTTTTTTTATTTTCAGTACGGCGAATTCGACTGCTGGAAACTTGAATGTCCTCCACTAACTTGTGATAATCCGCTGCCGGCCGGACCGGCAGACTGTTGTCCCCGATGTCCAGACGACAGGTGCGGTTTCCAAAACCTTACAAAACTAGCAACAAGTAGCAACAGTGACGTCACCGATGTGAAAACTACATGCTTGTACGGGAACCACATCTACCCGCCTGGACCATTTAAGTATCCGTCCAGAGACTGTACAACTTGTTCCTGTAAGGTAAGTGTCAATTTAGCCAAGTGCTCCATTTACCACCGGTAGCACCTGCAGAAACCACAGCAATTAGGAATTCTTTTTAACTTTAGTTTGCAAGAAACTGTTAACGTTCCGTTCAATAGTCAGTTAAAAATATACATATTTTGTTGTGATCAAGTATGTTTTTCCAAAATCAATCGTTTTTCACGATGCGAATACCGGCAGGAAGTAAAACAAAAAGAAATCCTTACATTTTACTGTATTTGCTGTGGAGTCAACGTTCTCTTCTTTTGCTCGTATTGTGGCTTGACCCTGTATATCACGGACATTTTAATTCAGCTAACCCAACATCCGCTTAAGGTTTATTGTTTCTAACAAAAACAAACATCGCATTGCCAATGATATTGCAGTTGCTTGAGAAAATAGCTTGAAAACGATCATTACATAGCAGTTTAATGCAAGTAAGACATCATACAACATCATCATAGCGAAGTTAAAACAAATAACGCAAAGATGCAAGTGGTTGGTGGTGTTGCAATCGTTGCATCGTATTGATTTGATCGTTTACACCTATCGTATAAACTAAATTTTCGATCAGACATTAACCCGTTTTGTGCATGAAGGAGTAATCTACAAATTAATATGTATCGCATGTGTGTATGTGTAACGTTTTCTTAAAAAAAAAACATTCTACGTATGTGTTAAATACGATTATTGCATATTACGTCCAACGTCAACAATCCTACAATTCAGCAACTCTTCAGCGCTGTAAACGTGCTGTGTTCTAACGTACAGTTAGTGTTGCGATTAAATGATCCTGCATTTAACGATGGAGATAAGGAGATCAAATGATTTCATGAAACATGTATTCATCTTTCAGAACGAAATTACCGCAGCATTGTGATTACAGAAAAGTCGCTTACAGTACACCACATTGTAGATTTGATTAGTTCTTCAGTTAAATTACACAAATATGTTGAACATTTAAATATAAATCTAAATTAAATGTTCGGACATGCCATGTTGAATGCAATGTGAATTGATCATTTACACTGCAACAATTTGTAATGAGAATATGGGGAAAAAATATTTTGTTAAGCTTCACTGCAAACCTTTTGGTAACTTGATTGATAAAACTTGATAAAACCAAACCATAGCATTCCGCTTTGGATGGCATTAGAGTTTATAGTAGGATTAAAGCACAGAAAGTATCTACAGGCTACTACCACCTATATTAATGTTTCGATTATCTTATTGACTCTTTAGTTTTCAAAATTTATAGTATACAGAATATTAGAATTATACAAAAAAAAGTATGAACAATGAAGCAATCCTTTTCACGTTTAGCTTCTTTAGTAACGAAGTTATTGACGTATCTATAACATAGCAATAGTTGCTATTGTACTTTACTTTTGTCATATCTTTCAACATATACACATTTCAAGTGCCTTGGCGATGCAACCTTAAGTTCTTCCTTTAACGCACTTTTCTTCCTTATCGCTAGATCTGCTACCTATTTCACAGCTAATTTTCGTTGTTGTAGATAATAACATTATTATTATAATAAACTACATGACTAAACTAATTTAACCCTGTAACCTGCGAACAAATTACATTCCAGGTCCCCTACTGTGCCCTACTGGTGAGCAATTCCGCGTGTTGTGTGCATCGGTAAAAAATCACTCTTTAAATACACTAACATTCGAGTTAATTGTACAATTTCGGTTGTTTCTTCTGTTTTTGATGATTGTTTTGGATAATGATTATTTTTCTGTTGACTGTTGTTATTTTTTAAACTGTATTTGTTCACTTTTTCGGTTGGACTTAAATATGCTTTCGTGCCTATTCTATTATTTTGGCTATATTTCCTATGTCATTTTGTTTGATGTTCTTTTTTTTGTGTATACAGTTAATGTGCAGTTACCACATATCATTAGAATAAAACATCATCTGATGTAAAAATAAATTTAGGATTATTACACACGGACCCCGTTGCATCCAAAGAATAGCTTGCAAGCCCTTACATTTGATCTTCGTCAAATCAATTGTGCTACTAAACGATCAATTGTAAATCTACAGTTATGTAAAACCATCCATCTCGATTCGATAGATAAAGAGTAATATCTTTTAAAAACGAATCTTCAAAATCAAGATCAAATCGTTACTATATTCTTCGGATTATCGACTAATTTACATGGGAGTTTGCAAGTTATGTCGTTTCAGTCACAAATCAAACATGTATTTGTATAATGCCGATCATGCAGTAGAACATTGTCCGCACTTCATTAATGCTCCGCAAGAACGCTCATTTACGGATTGATATACCTAATCGTAAGGAATTAAGCTAATGCATAAGTTTTGAATCTTCATATCCCCGTTTTTTTAACAATCCTGTGAAAAAGTGTATATATACCAATTGCGAACAATTGCGTCAAACAAGCAAGCTAACATAACTTTATTGTAAAGCAAAAACAGTTCTTATCCTCGATAAAAACCTCTTTGCTTTTCTGATTTTAGTTGGAAGATTATGAAACTGTCAAGTCAATATTTTGTTTAAATTATATAACATTGTTTGGTTAACAGATATGGTTTGATTAAGTTCAGTTAAACAAAAAACATCCTGCACCAATCACGTTTATTGTATGTTGTGATCCAGACATCACATTCAGTTCCTTTTAAATCTTCTTCTACTATACTCCTGTGATATTATTATTGTTATGGGCACTTTTTGATAGTATTAACTCACTCTATGCAATGTGTTTTGAGATGAAGTGTTGTTTTTCTTGTACATTTCGAAGTCTTCTGTACGTCTCTCTTTACCGTTACAATAATAAAAAATCTCGTATGTTTAGGCTGTTTGCTTGAGTTCCAAGTAATATAACTCAATTTTCCTTAACGTATGGAACATAAAGCAAACTGCAACGTGCATCAGACAATCTACCGCACCGCACAAACTTCAATCAGTAAAACTCAAGTATTAAGTAAAGCATCCTGTTTCGTGTACATCTCATCTCATACAACTTGTGAATAGGTTTACCCAGTTCACAAAATCACAAAACACTGGTTATAACGTGCACTCATTAGTTCCTGGGGAATAAATATTCCTTGTTTGCTGTACATGTACATGTTGTAAGGGATTGGCACACATTTTCTCGCTTGCTAATATCACTTAACCAAAAACCAACAAATAAATCAACACTCATTTAGTCCGTGTTCATGTGGTCAAGCATATTTCAAACCTACGTGTGACTTGGCAATCTTTATTATTTATGTGTTTTCCCTTTTTTCTTTTTACCTTCGTTTCAGTAATACCTAATGCACCGTTTGTTTGAGTTGTACCATAGTTGAATTCCAGTAGATGATACAATGTTGATAGCTTCTATGTTTCGCTTTTATGTTGGAGAAATGCTTGATTTTAGAATTATTGCACGCTAGTATACAACTGTTCACTCCATTCGATACAATAAAATGTATAAATTACTTATAGTAAATTATCTTTTCAAATGATTAAACATTGAATTTACTACAAAAAAAAAAACAATCCCAAAGTTTCTAATGAATGCAATTGAAGAAATCCTACACGCCATGGGGTTGGAAGATTGCTTAAAATAATTCCCACTCGGATCGCGTATTGCGTATTTTGAACATTACATCAGTATACAAAGACTTAGATTTTTGTATAAATATTGTGTTGCAAGTGTAAAGTACTATGAAATACTGAAAAATATTCATTGCAAAAACAACAATCAGCCAAATCAAAATTTACACCTTTCCTGTTGGGCATTGTTTATGTACTTGATAATTTTATTCATTTTTCTGGAAAATATCTCCCTATAGTGAAACAATGCATTAGACAATTCGTAGTCAAATTCTTAGTTGCAAGAGTAAACGCAAAACCAGCGTTATAGTATAATTGAGTTTTAATTTATTATCTCATTCTTTCCCCTTTTTCCAATGCTACATCGCCGCGTGTGTGTGTGTGTGTGTGATGTTTCACGTTTCTGGGTTTTTGTCAACACAATCAACACATGCACGCACATCAACGTTCAAAACATAATAACAACACATTTCCTGCACTACACAACAACACGAACATGAATACGATCGACGAACGGCAAAATTGTACCAACATCAAATTGCTAACATTACTTCATTTCGAAAATGGAAACACGTGCGCGTGTCTTTACACCATGCTTTGCCTCTCCATCATCGACCAACTTGCACCGATACTGCACGCCCGGTAAAACAACATCGTCACCATCGATTTAAATGATCGAATCGCACCGAACTACCTTACAAACATAAACGCAACCGATGCACACACTTCAAAACCAAACTGCTACATGCACATATTTAACACAAAACACCGTTCCTTTACTGAACAACCAACTCAATATCAAATCATCTTAAATCAATCATCAATCCTTCGTTCCTACATACTACGCTACACACCGGAAACTGGTGACTGCGGCGATACACGGCATGTCCAACTTTGTCATCATGGCGGTGCGCTGCTACACAGAATGGCAAAATCACCTGCCGTTACGACGATAACTGCAGTATTGCTGACAATCGTGGTGCATTACGAATGGTTGAAGAGTATAATGCGAACGATATGCTCGAGCCTAGTACCGCCTACAATAAACCATCGCAAGCAACGACCCCAAAGATGTTGGTACACCAGCACCACCAGCAGCAGCAGCAGCAGCAACAACAACAACAACACCACCGCTTGCCCCATAGGACAGCAGCGATTAATAGTTTTCCGAAAGGAAATAACATTCGGACGGATCGAAGCAGCAAAGCGATGTTCACAGAAGCAACGATGGCTGCCGCTGAACCATCCTCACCAACCACGTATGCAAGCAGCACAAGTGCACAGGAGTTCAAGAACGATGCTGCGAAATTGGAAACGGACCAGCGGCCCGGTGCTATCGTTTCATCTTTGCATAGCCCAGCTGCCGTTGCAGACGCGGGCAGTTCGCCTGCATCCGCCGTTGCTACTGATAATACGATCGTGTATATCGGTATCGCACGTCCGACTGGTGGAGGTGTACTATCTATGCAGCAGTACTTCTCATCGTTACCCGGAAACGAAAACCTGTTGCCAACGGATTCAAAAACTACGAATGGCGCACACGATACTGATATCAGTGAAAACATCCCATCGACAACAAACACTCGATCGACCGCTACCACTGCAGCAACAGCACACACTTCACCAACAAAAATACATCATAAGAGATCATTACTGCAAATGCAACCGTTTGGCGATTCGCATTCTAATATGGACAGTGATTCTGTACCATTCAGCCGCTATCGAAACACGAGGCGTAGCGAAAGGGGTTAAGGAAATACTGAACATAGTATAAAAAGCACAGAAACAAAAGTGAAGCGTAATTCACACAAAGGCTGGTAAAGTAAAATCGACTTAACTTGTACCCCAAAGGCAAACCAAAAAATT
>JXXA01010811.1:0-12257 GCA_000956255.1 Anopheles punctulatus | reverse complement strand
AGTAAAGCGAGGAAGCGATCACAAGCAAGTAAACTACTATCAAGTAGCATAAAATACAATGAATCGAAGCAAGCGATCATCTTGGGACGACCAAATATCATCTCTCGGGCGCCAATTGGGTGTGTATTTTTATCTTTTCCCTTTCGTTAATCATCGCTAGATCCATGTACTTTATACATTTATTTGTCGCTTTATTTCTGCTTTCTCTCCTTACGCACGAAACTTTTTTTTTTTGCTAGAAATGATTGGGGGAAGCATCGTGCCCTTCTGTTGCACGGTTACACGCTCACTAATTCATTCCTTACCTTGTGAACATGGGGTGGGGTCGTGGGAGAGAACAGCACTATTTTTGCACTCGAGCGCTTTTTTTTTTTAGTTCGCGCTAGATTCCAGCCAAAGTGCACGCCGCCGCCTGCTTCCCTTGCGCTGCCCTCATACACATGTTTCCCGTGCATTATTCGCTCGCTCCAGAATCTTGCGTTCCCCCTCACGCTTTCTTCTTTTACGAGAGGGAAGAAGAGAAAGCAGCCGTTGAGCTCGCTGGGTACCGCGAACGTTTTTCTTCCTCGTGGCGGCGCTGTGAGTTGCAATGCGAGAGGATTGCATTCGCGAAAGTTCACTCATTCGTTTGCTCGTTAGTTCCGCGCGTTTCGCTCGTCCCGATCACGAGTGGAAGCGGAAGCTGGGTGGTGCGAAGGGCGAGTTATGAAAAGATTGCAACCCCGGTTTGAAGAGCTGGCGAACTTGCGCTCAAAGGTATAATGTAACATGACAACGGAACTTTTCGCCACACGAGGAATATCGGGGACTCCGGTGTTGGGACGCTTTGAATGGGTGTGAGTGTGTGTGTGTGTGTTAGTGCGCTGTGTATGTGTTGCGCTGAGGCATACGCTGAAATTTCCCTTTTCTCTTAATATTAAGACTGTTCTTTTCCCACCATTTTTTCCCTCCCCCCCAAACTCACCTCCTCGCGGCGGAGCTGAGCTATAGCCGCCGCTGGCCGCCGTGTCATGTACATTAGTCAGATTTTTGTTCCAATGTAATGCATGTACAAGCGTTTCATTCATGCGCCTTCTGGCGGTCGGGATCGGATCGGGGATCGGGGATCGGCAAACGACGACGCGACCATATAGGCAGAGAGAGAGAGCGAGAGAGAGAGAGAGAGAGAGAGAGAGAGCAGGCACAGGCACACTGCCACTTGCCAGGAACAGCGCTTCGTATATCAAACTCATCCAACAAACCCCGAGGCCGCGTCGTCGATGGAGCCCGTGATGCTGTAGCATAAACCAACCGTTCGTCCGGTCCTTCCTTCCGCTTCCTGCCAACCGTGTTCACCAACCACGACCGTTTTGCTCGTCGCGGGACGCACAAGGGAAAGTCGTCCTGGGGGAGAGGCTATAGCAAAGTTAATGGGGAACCCCCGTACCGCGTAGTCCCTGCACACCAACGCACCACCACGCTCGTTTCGCCTTTTCCGCATCCAATTCCTTCATGATTCCGCTTATTTTCCTCCGCACAGGATCACCACCGGCATTCAATTCGTTTGGTTCAGTTCAGTTTCGTTCGGTTCGCTCGTTTTGTAGATTGTTGCGCTTGCAAGATTTTAATCAATAATAGCAAATTGGAAAAAGGCAACATTTCAGGTTGCCTTATCCCATACACATCTCCCGCCACCAGCCAGCCTCCATCAGCCGGCAACAAAGTAGGCGACTACAAGGGGAAAGCAGCGAATAAAGCGCGCTGTATGTATATATATATGTGTCTGTGTGTGTTTGAGAGAGAGATGAGTACAGCGAGCAATAAGAAACTCAAGAAGCGTGTGTAAGTGTGTGACGAAACGAAACTACTGAGTGCATCCACAGAGCAGCGAATGCATACAACCCGGGGAGGGAGCAGGGGGGAGGAGAAGGGGGAGGATTGAAGGATGTTGCACGACGTTCTGGTTTCCGCAATCGGAAAATGGGAATGTTTTGCGACTAAATCGCATTGCTACCGTTCGGATTGTCGATCGATTGCATTCCACTGTTTTTCCTGCGCTCGGTCGGCTCTCTACGCCTGTGATTGTGTAAAAAAAGCGATAGTCGCTTTGTATTCGTGCGATTTTATTAAACGCGCTAATGGCTAACGGTTGTTTACCAAGATCATGTGTGCTGGTTGTTTATTTAAAAAAAGAAAGAAAGAAAACGCGCTCCTAATGATCATGCTAACTGTGCAATTAAAATACAATTTGTCAACCCTTGCGTTATGATTTTCCAAATGGAACACTGGAACATACACCGATCGAACCGTAAATAGAAAGTAACAATATGCAACACATACAAACGTTAGTGCGTTACAAAGATTGAGACACATTTCCCATTGGCCATTTCATCAATTCATTTTTTTTTTATTGAGAGAAAATTGATACGGAAGTTTGTCTTTAATTTGAAATGATTGACAAGTAGTTTACGGGTGCCGAGCGCTAGCTCACCCTGATTGCTAGCACTGAGAAGGGTTTTGGCTACTGGAAAGGGAAGGGCAGCACGACCCCATGGATGCTAACTAATTAGTTTTACATCCTCCAGCCGGACGTCGGAGTGCTCTGTTGTTCGGCAGGCATACCACATTGGCCGTAGTCGAATGCTCGCCCGAACGCCCGACCGAATGATATTTCCGTACCCGTTCCTCCCCATGCTAAGGACGAGACGGACGAAGGAATAGAAAAACAAGCGCCTTGCTTTGCCTTCCGCGCCTACTCCAACGTAATCGTAAACGGGCAAACGGGATGCAAACGGTGGTACGGTGCGCGATGAATATGGCTTATCCAAATATTTACAACATTAATCATGTAATAATTCACTCAGCGTCAGCGTATGCTACAATTAGCGAGAGGAAAGAGACAAAATGGTCAGAAGGGGGATTATCGATTTGATTCGAAACGAGCAGTCGAAATCACTCGTTGCGTTGCTTCGCCCAGCAGGCAGTGTGAGTTAGAGGGGGGTTTAAACTCTGTTTGTGCTGTTTGTCGCTTCTATCGACTCGTCTGTTGCCACTCAGCTTGGTTTGGTGTAAGCGAAATAAGATGATGGTGCAGCACACCGAGGTATAGCATGAAAATTCGATGCAAAACAAGAAAGAAACACAGTGCACACAACTTTGGATTGGGAAGCAGTGATTCTATGCCAGGGCGCTCCAAATGTACCGCCAGAAGTAGTATCTAGTAGGAAGAAATCAACAACACCCCAGGGGGTGGGCCACAGCATGTAGCGAAGCCACAGTAGGTTAGCATTGTTGTGACTAATTGTGTTAACACTCTCTTAGGATCCAGAGCGCCAGGCGTGAATGCCACGATGACAGATCGGTCGGTAACGGTCCGGCAAGCGGAAGTGTAATTTTTAATCACTCACGCTTTGTTTCCCTTTTCCGCCCTGGCGCTCGCGGCATGAATGCAGGGAGATTCTTTTGTTTCGGGCTTGAGAGGTGTGCAACGCTTCCTGGAGGTGCCGCCGTTCATTAATTGCGAACCGCATCCCCGTCACCCCCGTCACCCCCGTCACCATGTCATGACGTACTACAGCGGCAAAACTTGGTGCACTGAAAAGAGCACAGCAGCAAATGAAAAGCATGCAATGGGAAACAAAACCCGAGATACCAAATAATCAACAAATATTTTGCGCCCCTGTTTTACCCCACAAACAAGCAAGCAATAGTACCGTGCGCATAGGACACGCCACAAATTGCTTCAAGGGGATAAAAATCGTCGTAAATCCGGCCGAGTGATATCACTCACGCACTCGACGTGTCTAATCACTTCGGCGAGGACGCGGAGAACAATACTGTGGACGCGGCTGTGGTTTGTTGGATGTTTCTTTCACCTCTGGCAACGCCAACCCACCAGCAACCGATCAACCGGTTTTAATACAAAACACTTCCTCGCTCGTTTCGCTATGAGTGCATATTCGCTGAAAAACGTGAAACAAACACAATGTCAGTCGGAGCGGGGGAGGCAAAGTAAGAATGCTCATAAAAATTCACAAGAAATTATGTAATTCAACATAAGAGATACACACCCACCGCCGCCTTGGGGGGTTTTGCACCGCAATGTGAAAGTATTCCGGAAATGTGCACCATTATCCTCGTGGCAAATGGCTTGGCACCAAACGCGCACACACACACACTGCAAGCAGCAGCGAGCGAGGATGGAAAATAAAAACTCTAAAGAATGCAAATGGGTGAAGCTCGCTATGCACCCAAGCACTTCATCACCACTGCACCACCAACGAAAAGGTACAGCAAAACGTGCGGTTGCGTTACAAAATAGACACACTGAAGCAGTGGGAACAAAAGGAAAATCTTTTTTCCCCCTTACAATTCCATGTTCAAACTAATGTCACGTTGGATTTTTGTGAAAGCTTGAAAGAATAGTAATCTGTAATGAGTATCATAAACAAAAGAGTGCAACATCCTGCTGGCGAGCCGCTGCCATATCATGTCTTCGCTCCACGCACGCAATCCTAGGCTAGACGAAAAGAAACAATACCAAAACTGAATGTAATAGTAAATGTTCAACATTTTCACTTTTTTCAGCAACTACATTAGATTGGATAGCTTCTGCGCCGCAGTCCGGTGGTGGTAAATATTACAACAATTAACTACGTTTGCGGCTAGGCCACACTAAGCTACACTTTTACCAACTCGCGCCCTCCACAGTTTGCAACAATATGTCGCTCTAGTTGCATTAATAATCACCGTCCTTCTGTGTCAGCCCAACTCTCCACCCTCCATGATCGGCCCAAGGCTACTTTCAGTTGCGGATGGAGAAACACCAGGCGCCTCCATTAACCTGCAGTCTTTCATCGCAGCAGCCTAGTCTGGTTGCCACCGTAACCGTTTTCTCCTACCAGATGCGCCAAGGTTGCATACGGATCGGTACGCCTTTCACCTTCATCCCCGCACCCACCAACATAAGATGAGAAATCATTCCATAAACAATAGGCGACGGGCGCCACGCGACCCTCGCGTTGCAGTTTAAGTGTGCAAAGGTAGAGTTCATAGTTGCATGTGTGTACGTATGAGTGCCATATCAACAACGCATATGCTGGCACAATAGACATTACGTAACGATACGTGCTAGCAAAGGAATTGGTTGTTAGTTATGCGAGTGCTAGAACAGCCTCAGGCTGGGCTATGAAGAAACGTTCACTGAAGTTTTTTGTCTTCACCTGATTTTTATTTAAATCCTTTCATACGATATGATCCCATGCTATGGTTCAAAAGTATTTGTTTACTTTCACGAAGAACGATCATGTTTACAATAAAAAATTGCATTTTTACTTACCTCATCGCAGTGTGGCTGCTTCGGGCGTCATGAAGAGTCATCCAAGGCGAAATTATTGTCTCTCGCTGAAAACTAATCACAAACCAGCGATTGCATTTTCCTGTCTCAATATTTTCACGTTTGCTGAACGAATCACACCATAAATACGCCATAAATCACTTTTAAATGGTTACAATAACATGTACAGTTTTTTTTCTTCTTCTAAAGTGGTTTTACAGTTCATCTCATTTTTTCATGTTTTCTTTTTCATCGTTTCATAATGAAGTAACTTTCTCCTGTTTTCTAATTTGTTCGACCTTCGACCTTGTGTCCTTGTATTCTTGTTGTATATATAGCTCTATTATTTTCACAAATATTGTTTTCTTACATCCCACCATCTTGTCTATGCTAAGGGGTTCTAGTTTCAAATAAACCGCGTAATTATGTTCTGTTTTCTGACTTTGTGCTAAACATCCAAATGGAGGAAAAAGTTCCATTCTATTCTGCATTACACGTTTCCTGTTTCTTGCTATTGTTGTGTTTGGCCATGACGCTTTTGTTTTGATGTGTTTTCAATATCATTCATATTGTTTGTCATGATAAATTATCCATTGGTATATACATATTTATGTTTGAAATTCATTTTTATCGGAAATCTGTGTTGTGTTTTGAATGCTTGCTGTGTTCGGCCATTGCCTCCAAAACTCAAGCAAATTTATTCAACGGTTTCTCGTCTGTCACGTTCGAGCTCGGCTGCGATTCATTCGTTTATCGTGTTCAGATTTTCCGAACATTGCTGTTAATTGCTTCTGCTTCGATAAACGTGGCGTTCCATCTTCTTGACATTTTTTTAAATTTTATTATTTTAAACTCTAAAAAAAGATTGTTTTCAAAAACGTCTAAAAAAAGTCATTATTTTAAATAATTACTTTCTGATAAATTCGATCATTTTCTCCGGTGTCCGTCATCGTATTCTTCCTATTCGGGTTTTCCTTTGGCATCTTCATTCTTGGCATGCTTGGTTGCTCTTTTCGAGCATGACTTAGTGTTTATACAGTTGCTCTTTCTCCTTAGGAATCGTATTGGAGTTCACTTTTATGATTTTCCGCTTAATCGTTTTAGTTTTTTTTTTATACACTGGTTCACTCTTTGCATGGTGTGCGCCATCGAACGCATATTGAATGAAAAATTCTTTTTGCCTTTAGGTCTCATTGCAGTGGCACTCTAGAATGAGATTCCACAGGTTGACCTTACTGTACATAGCCTAACAATCCGCTTTCCATGTAACTTTGGTTTGTATTTTCTCATGGCCACTTATTTTGCTGATGATGTATTTTACATCCACCAATTTCTTCCTATTAAATTAATCTAGAATAATTCTCGACCGTAGAAACACGCCCTCTACGGTTCTCCCTGTATGTTTTTTTGTTTATAATTATAAATTAAGTCTCATTTTCATAATTACATGCGCAAGCAATCAAATGCAAAATGCTCCCTCCTTGGTATAAGTATGTGCGGCGTGCGGCGATATTAATGTGGTGAAATGTGATTCGGACGCTGCCATCAAAGCAATGTAGCATAACATATTGAACAGAAGAATAATAACAATGACAAACGATTTAAACATAAATTTTCCTCACATTGTTGAGCCAATATCACCAAACGTTACTTCCTGTTAATTGATTCCGATTATGTTTTACCGAATCTGCGTGGTTTTGGGATTTTATTTAAGTAAAATTTTCACTAGATAAAATCCTATTGCTCAGGCATAAAACAATTATCAACTATTTTTGGCACAAATGTTGTAGTTCGCATTATCTTAACTTATGGATTGACTTAATTGCACAGTAGAAATAATTTGCATTGTCCTTTCATTGGTATACCATTTGTGTTGCAATAGCACACCCAGTCACTCAGTCTGACAATAATCGCATCTTGTTTTGGAAAAAAAATATTTAAATTTCAAAATTATACTAGCATCGTTCATAATTCTGGGATGTTGTCGAAAAAGGTGAAAGCAATGGTTGCCGTAGCTCGCATTATCATCAAGCACGGGCTGATCGTAGTGAAAAATATGTTACGCAAACAGACGCTTACTTTCGCTCTTCCCAGAGACGAAAGACGAAAGAACGAAATCGAGTACGTAAACCTGCAAGATCCTACAACGAGCCTCGTCGCGGTGTTTCGGTAGGATGGCTGATTTGATGCTATGTGTAAATACTCATTAAAAACTTGCTTCTTGCTCGCGGTGCAAGCCATACTACAGCTAATATGGCGTATCGTTTGGCCCTGGAGCGTGTTGGAAGGAAAAGAATGCTCCTACTTAAAGGCGTTGCGCTGCAGGCGCCAAGGTACGCCTGTTTCGCTTTATCACTCACAAGCTGGACAGAGGGCTAAAGCACCCTTCTGCATCGTTCCATCTTAACGAATGCTACCACAGCCGACTGCTCTCGATGACGATGGGCAGCTGTAATAGATTGTAAAGCCGAACAACAAACAAATTGGCTGAACTGGCACCCCCTACAGAGTCCTTCATCGCTGACCAGAAAGGGAAGAAGCTACTACCTTCGCGTACAAACGCGCCCAGCACCAGACAATAGACACAGCGGAAAGCGCGATTGATTGTGCATTTCTTTAAGCGAAACGTAATGAAAACATCGAACTGTTTGTTAAACTACTCTGCTCGTAGCTTTGTTCTTTGCAGAGTGCATACGTTTTAGCACGAGATACGAATTGACGAAATGTCTCCCGGACAACTAGACTGTGATGTAGAAGGGAGTGATTTACACACTAATTTCGGCACTGCGGATCGGGAGATCGGGTAGGCATGCGAGAAATTGTCAAAGCATAAAATGGTCACTTCATACCCACTGCACTGTTGGCAACCACCTGCAGTGATGTGACTCACAGCAGCAAAAGTCGGGTGAAGTGCCGTCGAGAGGATAATTAAATTTTATACATTCATTCTCGTGGTGGATTATTATACGTCTTCCCGTCGAATGCATTGTTTCATTTGGCCCTGCTGCTGCTTGCCGTGCTTGCTTGCCGTACGTCGCAATCTCAATCTCATAAACGTTGCATCCCGTTGCGCTAGCAATTGTGAGCACCGAACCCTAGGAAACGCTTTCGACATTGGTGTATATTTCCTTTCGGGCCACGTAGTAATGGCAAGCTAAAGTGCGGCCAAAAAGTAGGGGTGCAGAAGCAGAAGAATAATGCAGGATTAATGGTAGTTTAAAAGGCTCCATAGCACCACAATGCAGTACGCATGGCTAAAGAATCATGTATGTGTACAACCTGTTCGGGGAATAACCGATAACTTTAAAACTTTCCATACTACGGCAGAGTCCGCTGTCGATGTGTGTTGAGCCATTAGAAAAATGCATTTTCTTTTCTCTTGCCCGTTCGTTGCGATTTCGGGCGCATATGAATGGGCATACTATTTCTTTAGCCATCGTTCATTCAATGCGAATACGTGGAAAGCAATGGGTGAACGAACCCCTCCAGCATCGAAAAGAATATTTGTTTCGTGAACGTTAGCATATCCCGACCGGATTTCTTCATCTTCTCCGCGCAAGGCTCGACTTCATCATTCGCTCACTCACCGGTTTCGACCTGACCGAACATTCAAAGACACGTGTTTGCACTTTGGAGAAGGAGGGCGAAGGAGGGTACGACGGCCGTCGTGCGGTTTTCGGGCTGTGAAAGCACATTTTCAATTGCACGCCATGTAAGTGCACGCCAGAGGACGGGGTGAAAAGTCAGCACGAATTTACAATGGATTTCGTAAAAAAAAGAACACATTTTCTCGTTTCCCGATGTACGCAGCATACGTGGTGGCGGTGAAGGTGGTGGGAAACACATGAAAGCCGTACCCACACGTCCCCCATACTCCGGCACCAATAAATACCACGGAATAGGTAAATAACAGGTGCGCGCTCGCGTCGCTCGGTACAGGCAAATTGTCAGCCGTCTGCAAACGACAACATGCACCGTATATACATTCCAAAACTGCACTAAACGTCCGTCGTGCGGTGCTAGTTACATGCGCCGCCACCGGTGACGGGTTGTGCTTGTGGTTCTCAGTCTCAGTGCTCTATCGCATCAAATTCTTCGCAGTGTGTGTGTGTGTTTTTTTTGCTCCCCGCAATGCACATTACTTCATAGCACTGAGTTCGTCAAATTGCCAGTGAAGCGTAAATTTCTTCTGCAAGAACGAAAGCAACGCTCCACCGTACAGGAGGAACAGGAGGTCACACCACCGAAGACCTTCAACATGCACTGCACTACATTGAACGACGACTATTCCTTCCACAGCCTCTCTGAGCACGGCAGTCCAGCCCGGACGAGTGTCGGTGGGTGGGTGGAATATTTTAAAATCTTGTATCCTTCCTCCCTCGGGGGCATTCCGGTTTTATTTTTCCGCTGCATGGATGGATGGGATCGATAGGTTCTCAGTTGCAGGTCGTTGCGGCGCGATGGCAGTAATGATAGCATAATCATTATGCTACCGGAACACACATAACGAGAACCCGACACGAAACTGGGCAAAAATACTCCACCCTTCGGAAGCATTGTGTCGCGAGGGTTTTGATTGGACCTGCTGCTGCTGCTGCTGCTGCTGCTGGGTCGGTAGGAGGAAAATCGAGACAAGGAGTAACGCACGCTCATGTACATACATTATGCCGTACCATTTTCGGTTACCGGTACTGTTGGCATGATTCATTCGACTCTACCTATCGCATTCAATTTTTGTTTTCGCTAGACTATTCCGAAAGTAAGGTCGGAAAAGGTTCACACAATGCTGCTCGTGTCTTCGATTGCCATTTTGTTCACGCTTTTTAAGCATCCGTGCGCCCTACAGGCGGCACGTGACCACGAGCAAAAGTGTGGCCGCACGAGCCGGGGTTACTCGGTATGATCTGCTAGCGGGTATTCTACATCTGGTTTTGTCAGTCTTTGTTCAAACTAGTAATAGGGAAAAAAGTGTGTGCCAGTACAACCCATATTAGCATTACAGCCAGGCCGTTCCGGATAAAAAAAAACCGTACCATTCCATACTGGTTTGTTCGAGAATAACGCATCCCAGCGTGATTTAAATTGAACACACAATGATTCCTGCAAGTAATCCATTAAAGCTTAATGTCAATTTAATCTTCAAACAATCTCAACGAACACACTGCACTTGCGTATGCGTATGCGGTGCTGTTAAATCCTTGTCCAAGAACGTCCCATGTGATAACTTGAGTGAGAAGAGGTAAATTTTACAACCAAAGAATGCGATAAAGGTATATAACAATTCATATCGAATTATTGATCGTGCAACCGACTGTGTCAATCGATATATGCGGCATTCCTTTACCAAACATCCCTCATTCCTGTTGTCAAACCGTCCCGGTAGCACATACGTGGAAGAAAAAGAAAGATTCCACACTAAACGTAATAGAGGAATATCCATGTCAAGTGACATTATCGTCGTCAACAGTTTTAGCTCTTGTAAAAGATGCAGATGTGCACGTCAGCTTCACGAGTATCTCGACCGCATGCTTGTAACAACCTATATCGTGTTCACGGTGGCCCATCGTGGCCCAGCCCCGCTCCTGATGATGATGTTATACTTTTGCGAGGCTTTTAAATCGACCTGAACGAAGCTCTTTACAGCATTTCTTCTCTGTTTGTTCTATTTTGCGATGCATTTTTTTTCACGGTATTGGTTCAAGGGTTTTGCATGCAGTTTTTTAGCGTGTAGTGTAAATGTGATGGAGCAAGAAAAGCGTCTACATTGCAATGGTAAAGTGGTACGAAAAGAGCTATCGAAAAGAACAATTATGGCATATCCATACAGTCGCATCACATGACAGCGCGCAGCATTGTACCGATAAAGGAATACCAACGTTTCCTATATTTCGAACACCAAACTAAATTCTGAGACTAACCACTTTAAAAAGCAAACCTACAATCATGCGTAGAATTTTTGAAAACCCTTTGCACCATCGTCCATGGTCAACTCGAGCAAATACCTTCGCACGAATTCGTAAAGAAATCCGTGACGCATACCATACATTTTGTGCTCCTCTTATCTCGATCAACGTGGCCTTTTTTCATGACCGTAACCGTTTCATGATTCCTTTCAAACGGATTTTACTATTAGATTGAAATATTTCGCATTACATGTAGGCAAACATGTGTGATGGAGCGTGACAGCCGAAGAGTAAGACAGTGCGCGAAAGAGATAGAGCGATAGAGAAACGAGTGACGAACAATAAGCTGAACAAAATGTCATTTAAATCATATTCCACCTTACAGTCCGAACCGGTGTGTAAACAGCTGAGGAGAGTGTATTACTTGTTGTGGAAATATTCAATCTTTACAAATTTGCATGCAAATCTACAATAATCGAAAGCATTCACAGTTACAGTATCGGTTACTGTCTTAAACTTTACTCTAGCTGATGCATTCGGTGCAGCCGACGTCGATATATTCCTATAATAACAATCATTGGTGAACCAACTGTTGGTCGTACAGATTTCGGTGCACGGCACGCAGGAAATGCATGCAGGAAAAATAAGACTAATGGAAATCATCAAATTTCCACCTCCGCACCACGGCGGAAAACTCAAATGTGAGGAGGTGTGTGTGTGTGTGTGCCCCATTTGCCGTATGTTCGTAGGAAATTAAACCAAACTGAAACCCCCACACCTAGGACGTGTCTGTATGTATGCATGCGTACGTGTATCAAATACGTAAAACAGAGTCGCTACTTGTCTCTCTTTCCCTCTCTGCACAACAGCAAACTCAATCCAGATCGGGTCAATATGCTGACCGGCGAACATCACAACAAAGCATTAATCTTTTTGTTTTTGTTTTGTTTCGGTTATTTATACATCGAAGGAAGCACACACATCGATATTTGTTTATTTAACTTTATCATTCCTTTCACCTATCCCCTTGATGTTGCCCT
>JXXA01010805.1:0-14686 GCA_000956255.1 Anopheles punctulatus | reverse complement strand
GCTCCCGGAAAGGGACCCCAGCCGTATGTGTGCTGTGTTCTGGATCGGCAAGTAAAAAGAAGAACGAATCAGAAAAGAATACCTCACCAGCAAATGAGAGATCAGACAAGTGTCAGCGTGTCGACGTAAGGTAGCAGCATTTCGTTGTTCGGTCGGTACTGCCAAAGAACGCAGATGAGTGCTGCCCTTAGCAGGGTGCCGCCACACAAAGCGCCACAGTGACCGCCGCAGTGGCAGAAGCCCGTCGAATGGGAATGTAAATTTGCGCCAACTAAGCACCAGCAGCATGTATCGAGGAGCCACTGTGATGGCGGCGGTGCCACCGTGCGATAAGATAAAAAGGCCGTCTAATGGAACTGATGCTGCTGCTGGTTGTTTTATTTATTTTCGGTCGAAAGCGATAAAGTTCGCACCCGAAAAGGATGAGTGTGAGGTGTGTGTGTGTGTGTGTATGTGTGGTGTGCTGTGTTGTTTTGATACAGAAGAATGTGAGATCTTGTGGATGTAGAGTGTGGTCCACTTTTGCTGAAAGTATTGATTTTTTATGTGTCCGTTCATTAGGTCTGCAAATACCGCAGTGTAATCTTTATTTGTTATTTTAATCTCTCGTCTTGAATCTTAGTTTTAGGATCATTACAGTTTGTTCATGCTGGGTGATAAAATGCTAGTTACATATGGACAAATTTAACCAATACATACGTGTATGTGTGTGTTTTTAAACCTTTGTGGATATTTGAAATTTTATATTTTGTAGAAATTTTGATTCTGTTATTAAAATAAATTCAGCTTTCGTTACGGACAGAAAACCCACCATTGAAAGCTCAATTCTGAAGATTCGGACTGTGCTATTTCCGTTCGCTTCGATCCTAACCTTAACGCGCAGACCCAATTCACTCCAGCAAACATACCTCACGTGCCAAGATTTTGCTTTTTTTTCTCTCCCGAATTGCAATTTGTTGTCTGAGCTCACGGATCGGCCCACGGATTTGTCCGGACGCTGTTACGACGCAAGAATCGAAACGGAAGAGTGAAAACAAAAATTGAAATACGCCAACTCAAGTCCGTGCTTGTAGGTCGGCATGGTAAGTTTGCATCGGCACTGTTGTTTTCTTCCTTATGCTTGCTTGTAGTTTGCATCAATACTCCGCATTTTGGATAGGATCCGGAGACGCGGAACGGTGTTAACACAATCTTTCATAAATGTAACAATAAAATTTTTCAACATGATTGTTTCACAAATTGTGAGCCAGACGCAGTAATGCCAGACTTGCTGGATTTTGGGTTGGGCGGCTTGCAATTGGGTTGGGCACAGTGAACGGGACGGGAAGGTAAGGCGAAAGAGAAATATCTTGAGCTACAACTTATTTAAAACGAATGGCACACATCGGAGCGTGATGAGTTATTACCATGTTCATTTAAACATATGCATGTGGTGAAACTTTCGGGAACAGAAAATATAATTATTTACCTTTTTAAACAAAATGAAACAGATCATTTGAAAGATATATGATGTTTCGAACGATAATTCAAATAATTTTGAAATAATTCACAAAATAAGACTAAAGTTAAAGTTCAACTATTAAATGATGAAAAGTAACTATAATTTAAAAATAAACATCCAAGTGGGCCATGCTTTTAACTGCAACAAAACCTTTGACAGCTGACGTCAATGATGCTAGTGGACAGTTCTATGGGCCGTGCGTGAAATGGTGCATAATTTACTACATATTACTTCATTGTACCGAGTACTGCTACCAACTGCTTTTGTGGCACTGATTATCATCTTTGTTCGATCGATTGATCCTTTGACATCGTTCTGTAACTTTGTCACCGGCGAGGACAATGAGAATAAATCGGACGGAACGGAACGGAAACAAATGCTTACAATCTAGGCTGCCAGTACTTCACCAACAATAACAGCAGCAACAATCTTAACAAACGAACACCTTTCATCGACGATTAGCCGCGGAATATTAGCATCACAAACTGTCGTACCCATCCAGCCGGTCATGAACCGGCCCTTTTTCGATGGGGCCGTCTTGAAAGCGCTGTCGTCATGTTAAAGAGGATACTTTCCCTCGCGTGTGTGCGTGTGTATCAACGGCATACTTCACACTCGCTTTGTAGCGGGATGGGGGTGAGATCTTTTTCGCTTTTTCATTGAGAACGGGTTGAGATTCATTCTTCGGTAACGACGACCGCTTCCCGTCCCGCATTAAGTCTTTGGCGTTGTGTCTCTCTCGTCGGTTCATTCATCTCGACGGTGCATTACTTTCCTTCGCGTACATTTGTCGCTCGTCTTTCTTTCCGGCACTGCCTGGTACGGTCATAAAACATGATGAAATGCTTTGCTGCGCTCAGCGTGTTCCGTCGCGATCGAAGAAATCTGTTTCAATTGTCACTGTACACGTCTCGGGGTGAGGCGGCGGATAAATATGGGATATCCAGCAGCAGCCAGAACAAAACATCACAAAATCCACGGCCAGGGGACTTTAAAAACGGACGAACTTTTTTGTTATGCCTTTCAGGTTCTTTCTTTGCCTTAACGTTGCATTTGAAACAAACGTGCACCGTGCGCTCGGAGTCGGTAGTGCTCCTTAGAGTAGTTGACTATTGTCGACCGCACGGCGTGTCCCCAGGCGTCCCCAGTGACAATGTCACATCACGTGCTACTTATCTCCGTTCAACCTTTCCCTCGATCCTTCCACCAGCTCTAACGGATCAAACTCGGCGATTGAGATAAGGGCCAAAGTTCCCCGTATGACACGTTCAGGTGACATCAAAAGAAAAGTCCGACGCGTCGCGGTTCCGTTTGACCTCAAGGAACCCGAGCGTAAGCGGAACTGGCCTTTCTATGCGCGGTCCGCCGCGAGCGGTGAAGTTCTCCGCAGTTCGCGGGAACAATAACAAGAAAAACTAGAACAAACCATAGATGTGTCGCGAGAACAATGCTTCAGAAAGGAGTATCACTCATCCGGTCGGTGATCTCGCAACGCGGTGCAGCAAACGGTAGGAAACAAACAAGACGGGGCAGGGAAACAAAACAACAACAAAAAGAATGAAACTGAAAAAAACCGCCAACGGTATCGCGATGGGCAAGAAGTCAAGCTTATGCCGATGCACTGGCACTGATGCACTCGACGCGGGTTTTTTTTTGAAGATGCAACCCGCGCATGAACGCGATACAAGCGCGGGTGCGATACGGGAATCGTGTCACATATTTATTCCTCTTCTTTTTGCAGCACAATGGGCAACCACTGAACTCACGCTGGGCCACTGGAGGCTACCGGAGGCGCGCTGCGAACAACGTTCGGGGTCACAAAACAATTTGCCAAGGTAGGAATAGGCCGGGAGTTTGGCGAATGTCTGATGGTGTCACTTGTTTTGAATCCTGTTCCTCTCGTTCTCGGACCATACATTGTGGGTTGCTGCTGGGGACGAAAATATTGGAAAGCTTTGACTTTTGTTTTAAGTCAATTCCGAGACACAAATGTTGAAATTATCAACCGTTTTAAATTAAATGGAAAAGAATGTTGCTTTTAATTATTAAAACCGACTTAATAATACATCCAGAAATAGGCCAGGACATGTAAATACGACTTACTTGACTGGAACACATGGAGAATGATAAAATATTTCTTCTCAAGGTTTATTTAATTTCGAACAAGTTTTGGAATTATCCATAATTTAAAAATAATGCGAGTTGAGGCCTTCACTGCGAAGATATTTTTTATCTCAATTCTGGTAAAAAAAGTGTATGCTTTCTACGATCCATTTCATCGTTGTCTAAAAAGTGTTGAAATAGCCTTTTTTAATGTTTATAACTATTATAAATACTTACTACACGTATTACTTATTATTATAAGTAACATGTTTATAAGTATTATTGAAATTTATGATAACTTATGATTTCAAGCTAATTTTCAGTAGAACTAAATGGTAATTCATCATTGAAAGTGAATATTAACGATGCAAGGAACCTTAAGAGCAATGCTTTAAAGCTTTTTTTGAAATTCGGCTCGATGGGAATGGAGAATAAGAACAAACAATTGTTCCAATAAAAACAATCCTATAAAATTAAGCATTTTTCACACAAACAAAGATTATGGATGAACTATGCTTCAAATTTAAAATATTATTTTTCGTTAAGTTTAATATATTTATTAAGGTCTTAAAATAAATTCAATTGCAACAATTTTCAAGGTTCTTCGTTACAAAATTCACATTAAGTTTAGTTTTCATTCCTTAATAAAGACCTGCATCATAACAAACCATCCAGCTTTTTTATTTTTTGATAAAATATATCTTTAGATAAAATTTTGATTCAGCTATTGCTAACCCCAATTTCGATCTCAGGTGTAGTACCATAAGCGGACCCTGCAACCGTCACAGGGCCCCTCCGAAGATCGGACCCGCACCAAACGTTACCGTCGAAATGAAAGAAATTACACAAAAGCTAATAAATTTGTCATGTTTATAATCCCGAACCCCAATTCTGACAGCTACCGCATCGGGTGGAGATTTTATGTCGATTGTTTGGCGTAAGGTAAAGAAGCACTCCGAAAAGCGGCATTCGTTTTTTTTTTGTTCATTTCTCCCGTTCGTTTGTTTGGTTGCTCATTCCACTTCTCCAAGCGTCCCGTCGATACGTATGCCCGGTCTCGAATGCGGTTCAAAACTATACTATCGATTCATTAGGACCGATTGGTGCTGGGCGCAGCGTCTAATGTCCCGTGCGTATGATTCGTCGTGCATACGGAAGCGGTAAGATTCTCCCGGGCTTGACAACCGGGGGTAAGGTGAGTGGGTTCAATGGCACTTTTTCACTTTTCTCCATCACCACTGGATGTGGAGTAACCGGCGAGATTGTTAGCCGTTTTTACTTCTATGAGGCTCGGACTGAAAAGAGATTACAACTTTCAACATCCGCAGCTAGTTTTGACCCGTTTCTGAGTTTGAATTCTGTTTAAGAGGTCGATTATGTGTTTTTTCGTATCCAAAATTATTTCAAGCTCTATCTTTCAATACACCGGCCGAAAGAGAACAGCTGTTCATATGACGGTGGGAAGTGGATCCGGAGGGCTTTTGAGAATCGATAAATACAAAGAAAACTACTTCATGTACGAATGATTTTTTTAATACTTAGTTTTTTATTCATTTTAATTATTTTTGATAATATAACTCTTTTAACTTTTCATCGATCTGATAAGCTACAATAATATTTTCACATTCTGAAATGTGCCTTATTCTCCCGCCAAGCAATACCACTGGTTGAAGAATAGTCCACCCTCAGCATGGACACATGTTTATCTATTTGCTTTGATTGATTTAATATTTTCCCACCCACTGATGAGATGTGACAATTGTTTCACACCACAACTGTCCATAAACTCTGGACGCAGATAAAAAAAAGCTCGGTAGCTAGAGGACAGAAACGTGTTGCGTTATTAGGAAAAAAAAACGCACAAACCAGACCGTATCATATGGGAAGGAACCAATATTATTAGCACGGGGCAGAAACGGATTTATCCATCAGTCAGGGCCGGATGTTTCGAACCGGGAGCGATGGGCAGCAATGCTTGTTGGATTATGCCAAAACGAAGTGCCGAATGGAAGGGAACGTCTGTGGTTGTTTTATGTTATGTGTGTGTGTTTTTTTTTGCGGCAAATATTTTCCTTTGTGTTTTTTTGTTTTCGTCTATGCCATGCTTCTACTGTTTTTCCTTTTTTTCGTGATGGTTAGCCGATAGTGATAAACAACGTTGCCGCCACCATCGTCACCATCGTGCGTTGCTTCATTAGTTGCTTTCCCGTCGTCGAAATACGCTCGCAACACTTTCACCAGAATCGTACAAATTCTCTGCCAGCAGTTTCGCTGCCACCCCTTGCGTTCTCGTCCTCACCGTGCTGCCGTTGCTAAACCCAATCCCAAAGCCACAACCACAAAGTGTCACAGATGGCCAGCATGTCTGGCGAAAATCTCCTCCCTGTTTTGGCCGTGTCAAAAGAAAAGCGAACCAAGCCGTACCGGAACGCCTCGGGACAATTATGATGGGTGCTGAAATTGCGTTTAAACACCACGCTACACGGAGGGTACGGTGAGGTATTGCTAATAATCCTGGGTGTGGAATTTGTGGCTTCCGGGATTGGGTATGATGATTGTTTTTTACACAATTTTCGTACAGCAGCATCGATGTGTGGATGATGGCCTAGTCCTTTGGATAATCCGTAAATCAGCGATCCATTGTTTTTAGTTCGCTATCGAAGGTGTCCTGTGGAGAAGGTTTGCTTGCTGTTTCTTGAATGTTTCTTGAGCAGTTTAAGATACAATCCTTTTGCTTGGTAGACAAATTTTCCCATACGCCGTACTGACGATGTGAAACACGTTCGTTTGGGGTTGTTTCAAAAGTTTTCCAACACCTTTTTGGTTCCCAAGCAAGTGGCAGCCGATTATAACAGTCTACTCGCCTGAAGATCCACAAAGAATAGACAATGCTACATTTGTGATCCAAATAAGATCGCAGAGTTCATTGCCCAGTATCCTCTTGGTGCGTTGAGAAATAGGATCCCAACGATGATCTCTCTATTAGCCACACATGAGAGCCTTTTTTCGGACCTTTTTCTCCAGAAGAAAGGTGTTGAGAAAGCGAGAAAAAAAGAAAGCAACTTGGAGTTTGAAGAAAAGAAAAAAAAACTTAGACACACATGGCAAAGGGAAAAAATGTGCTTCAAATCGTGGCAAACACCGAGGGTCCATTTCGACGGCAATCCCATTCGAGCCGGTGAAAGGATTCCGTGTGCATCGCTTTTAACCTCCGCGCCGGTCATTCGATCTGTTTCCTCTTTCGTGGTGCCTCTTTTGTCGTCTGCCACTACGGGTCTACTTCAACCACCGCTTACGGCATTAAGGGTCAGGGTGTTTATCTCATGTTTGATATCGATTCTATACGGGCATCACATTTATCACGAATGCATTTTCCCTTGGGTTAGGTAATCCACGATCGTGGGCGAAAGACAGTGCACAGGAAAAAGGTGCAGCACGGGCTGGGCCGGTGATCTTCTTCCCACGCCTTTGGGTCCGTTCGGTGGTTTGTGACCTAGTGTTGCAGTTGGTGGTGTCGGTGATGCAATGAGAGGGACGAAGAGTAACGTTTCCTTGAGCGATACAAACCGGTGATGCGCTCCGCGACGGAAGCAAGGTGCATCCTTCGAAAGGATTGCGAAAGGATTTGTGATCGATTTAACGGGATCGATGCAATACGATATTTTGCTACGAGAGGAGTTACCGTTAGGTTAACATTTGGTTCGAATTTGCGACAAACTTTTGGTGGGAACTGATGGTTCTGATAACGGAACAAGGATTTATTTCAAGCGTAAAACATTTCACAACTAACAATAGTTGTAAAATGTGAGGAATTGATTTCGCCATAATTTTTTGGGAAAATAAACAAATTTGATTATTGCCAGAAGATAAATGGATCGAAAATTGGTCAATACGAGGGCCATAGCTTTCCGCGAATGCAACGGCTTTTTTCGAATCATACACTTCAGATTTCGGGGAACAAATTTCAATCTCGAAACTTTTCCGTCACTACCCGTCCGTCCTGTTTCCAATGATGCTCAAAGATGTCCAGCCGAGCGCCTTTGATGCCAGAATGCTTCACGTGTCCATGCAAATTTGATTTCGTCAAAATAAAATCAAAAACGTTGCCCAGTAAAACCCTCGAGGTCGACTGGCCCGGGGTGGCCCAGGAGAGTCAAATGACGAAAGATCAAAAGGAAAGCGGTCACAGGATGAAACCTGGGCGATGGACACCGGGGAGACCAGACGGGTGAGAGTGTGAAAATTTGATCAGATACACATGTATAATAGATATTGTAAAGAAGAAGCAAAACAAAAACAAAATGCGAGCAAAAATCCATCAGACGAGGAATAATCAACGCGAATAGGAATTGGGTATCATTTTGCGTTCGGAGTTTGCTATCGGCCAAAGGGTAGGGTATTAAATTTGCATACAGAATATCGATACATTTTTCTAATCCTTCAATGGAAATGCCCTTTAGCTTGCGGTGAGAGAAAGCTATCACGTGTTGGTTGCTTGGCAACATCAAATTGTTTCTGTAAAGAGGAAGATTTTCGTTTCGAAGAACACATATTTATGTAGAATCTCTACTAATCAAGAATATGCGAATATGAATTGTGAGCTATATAAAAAAAAAAAAACTATAAGACCTATGGCTTGAGGTTTGGGAAAGGAGAAATGTTTTCTGATCTGTCTTAAAAAGAACTTCACTGGGAAAAAATAATCTAATAAAAAATAAAATAATATTGTAAATAAAAAAATAATTTTTGAACAAATTTTGATGTTTATTATGTTACTTATTATTTTAAATGCTTGGAAAATATTGAATAAAAAAGCTTTCTTATCATATGCAACTCAGAGTAATTTTCTCATGTGGTATTTTTTATTATTGTTTAAAGTCAATCAAACTTACTATTCGCGTACAACAAACGTTTAGACTGGCTAGATAGACGTCAAAAGGGTTTTTTATTGGGTTTTATGTTGGGTTTCATTACTGTCCTGAAATCGTCTTTAATTGTTTTCAATTTAGCTACTTATGTAATATTATCGATTTCCACACAAATTGCATATAAAATGAAAGGTAAAAAGTTTGTAGATGTTTTCTCACAATTTTTTTTTATGTGTAAAACTTTTGCTGTTTTTATTTTCACATAGTTTGGCACTGGTTTCTTTTTTATGATATATTGTTGTATAGATTTTCAAAAAAATCACATTGTTCGCTATAAAAAAATATTTCCGTTCCAACTTCCAGCTAGAACGTACCCTTTCTTTCACCGAGTAGCGCGTAAGTTTCATCGAGATAACCTTACCAGTTTGAACGATCATCATCACAGGCCTCTTTAGTACCTTCGGCTTCGAGTGCCTGTGCGCCGAGTGTCCAGACGAAGGGCCCCGGCACGGTACAGCAGATGCACAAGTGTCTGGCTCGCGTGAATGCTAAATCTTAGCAGCCCGAAGTACCCGAACTCCCGCACTCTCGAAACAACACTTGGTGCAGCAGCCGTTTCCGTTTCCTCCGCCTCACCCATACGGCCTCTCCAATAATAAGTTGAAAGTGTTTATTTTGGCTACCGTTTTTCTCGCGTCCATCGCGACGGCATCGCCCATTCCGTCACGCACGGTGGTGTGTCATGCGGCGTTTGAAGGATTCGAACCGATCGGTGCGGTTGGGATCGATAAGCTCCAACCCTCCACCTCCGGTTCCATATGGTACGCGGGAGGTGCTGACCGATCGCGACTGAATGAACCGAAGCCGTTCGTTGGTCGAAAATCAAACCGCAGATGAGGGTGGAGCCGATCCTTTCGGAACGCATGCAAGAAGGAGGAAAACAGAAACGCGTAACGAGCGAGCCGGATGGGGCGAAGCGCGAAAAGCTGCCCGATCCCCTACTTAACAGTGTTATACGTTAAAAAATGACATGTGATGGATTGTTGGCTATTTATTTTGATTACATACTCTTGGGTGGGGGAGAGGTTTGTGCCGTTGACTGCTCTCGTGACTCCCGTGCGGAGGTAGGCCGGGGCCGGGTTGGGTGGCTTTTTTTGTTATCGTTACGTGTTTCTCGTCAAGTTCCTTCCTTTGTTTCCCTCGGGTGCGTGGAGAAGATGGCCGTGACTTCCGTGCTAGTGTCCAACCGGTGTGCTTCGGTGCTTCTGTACGCTGATGGTGAACGCAACCATACTTCGAGGTGGACTCCATTAGGCCACGGCCTCTTTTGTACAGCAACCGCCTCATGTCTCATGTTGAGTCATCTGTAGGTAAAGTGAAGCTGGGTCGAGAAAGAGGGATGAAATTCCTTCTGAAATCTTACACCACAAAACTGACCGTTTGCGCCCGGATGCGCGGGAATCAGTAACCCGTGGAAAAGGTGCCGGATCGTTTGTTCCCGCGAACACGTCCCGTCCCGGGAGAATCGATCAAAATCAATCAACCATTCGAATGACAGCCGCTCGTTGCCAGATTCCTGTGCCGGGGCGTTCTGACGCGAACCCCCTCTTCGAGCCTCGCGAACGCGATCGTAATCCATCTTAATCGAAAGGCTATCAGCATCGTCACCCGCCCTCCTCTCCCCCTTTGTCGAAAGGAAGCAAACGAGCAACGAAGAAAAAAATCAGACACACGGTAGCCATCGACAATGTGGTGCGCCTGTTGCGTCGCGCCACGGCGATGTTCACGTGACGGGTGGCAATAGAGCTGCGGTTGTCGTCGTTTACAGGAAGAATACGCTTTTGATGACAGATAAATACGGTCGCGTACATAAACATAACTTCTGCACGTCCGTTGTGTATCGGTAATCACCGCACCGCAGGCACCACGCCGGATTGAGGTGTGTTGAAATGAAATGGACTCGATTTTTGTTGCGCATTGGAATATCATAATTGATATGACAAGAGCTGGTATTAATCCAGCGGAAGAAGAATGGAACACAAGCACACCACTGCTGAAAAATAATAATATCAAATTGTTTCTCTCATTGAGTGAGCTCACTAAGATGCAATTCCACATGTATTCAACAACTTCATAAGTAACAGATACGATGAAGCTACTTGGAAAAATGTTACAATGTAAAAATTATAATCATCATTATAGTACTTACAAAATATAACAGAAGAAGCAAAAGGAGCTCCTGATGTTTATATTTTCATAATGGTTCATAAATTTTCTTAACACTATTATGGAAAACTACAACAAATTTTGTCGAAAACTCTTTAGGAAAGTGTTCCATTTTTTAGGATTTTGTATGAAATGAAATGGATACTCTTACATCAAGTGGTAGCGTTTTTTCCGAAACAAATGTTCATTTCTTCAACCTGTGAGTTGAGTTTCCTAATTTTGAGGCTTATGTTTTACCAAATTTATCACCAACGTGATTCATTATAAAATTGTTTACTCTTAAACAATTTACGCTAAGAAAGATTGCATTTTTTTTTCATTTTCGACATGTATTTGTGTTGCCGAAAATAGGAATGAAAACAGTGTTTGCATTTCGGCACATTACTCAATGAACACATAGTTGTTGCATCAAATCAAGGATGTGTAAAACAACAGTGATAATTTTTATCTTGGTTAGGGCCAAGTTTTTAGTAACGAAAAGCATATGTAATAGCAGTGAGATTGTATTGGGCAACTGCGTGTTTATAGAAAATGCCGGTCAGCTTAAAAATGTTTTATATTCTCAAGTTCTTTCTTAACGTTTCACCAATGCTTTTAATACTAACCTTTGGTCAGTTATTAAAAGATTCCTAGTAAAACTAGTAATTTCACCACCGAATTGTAATTTTGCTCTCTTTTTCATTTTTATTTTCCACCGAATCGTTTTGTGGCTTCATTATGTCGATTTGCTTACGAGTTTGGTGTGAGTGGCCGTTAGAAGTGAGAAATGCGGTGAGCAGTCATAAAAATCCCCAACTCGCACTAATACACACACACACACCGCTGCATCCACCGGTGCACGAACCGCCCCGTAGAGGTGTGATATTATTTTGCTTTATTGTATAATTGATATTTCTCGTGTTCCAATCGAAACAAATCACTGTGGTCATTTATCAGATATTCGTCCGGGCTCGATACCCTGTGGTTAGTTTGCTGGTTTGCCGTCCGGCGAGTCTTGAGGGCCGTGGGGTCGTTCGCCAACGAAATTTCGGGGTACCATATTCCGGTATCCGTCTCCCGCGCAACCCGAGGCGAGAGTCCGTTTTGATGGTTTCAGTTTTCGCCCTACCCCCTGCAACGAAGGAGAAGGTTGGTCACCGCCAGCGAAATGGATCGCAGACGAAAAATATTATGTTATTGGAATTATAGATAATTGGATATTTATTAATGGTGTTATTAACACGTGGAAAGCTTTTTTTTCTTCTTAATTCTCTCTCGAATTCCTGCCGAGGATTGTTTATGATCAGCGGTGCGGCAAGTGGTGAGTGTGGTTTGCGTGTTGCGGTTGCGGTTGTCAAACGGCTGGCTCGTTGGCTGAAAAGTTATTTAAGGCCCAGTTAATGGTCAGGTTGGAGCTCATCAAGCAATCGGCACCTTTAGTTGTCCGCATCGAAGAAAGTGTGCTGACGCGTTGATGACGGCTTCAATGCACGCACTGCATGAATCATGTTCGTTTTTTGGTACTATTCCTGGTCGAACAGAACGTGGCACATTAACGATCATATTTCTTCACACAATCATGACACTTCCTTTCCTATTTGTGACAAAATCTCCAACAGGCGTATCGGTTAGTTTGCAAGTGGCACAAAAAAAAAAAACACGCTAGCAAACGGGATTCAGGACGAAAAGGGTTGCACTCTACCGTTTCAAGGTGAGTAATCGGAGCCACTACCGACATGGTAAGCTATGGTAAGGTTAACAATACGATGAAATCTTAAAGAAAGGACGTAAGAAAAAGGAGCAACTGTTCGTTTTCCTTCGTGCGATAATTATAGGGTTGCTGGAGCAATTATAGTTTGTGAGCTGTTTTTTTTTTTGTTGTTGTATTTCTCTCACGAATCGTACCAAAAAGTCCTTGCTACTGCTAACTCGCTACCGTTTTAGCCATTCTATGCAGGATATTAACTACTAGGTCGAGCTCTTGGTGTAGAATGCGAAAAGAGCCGGCACAAAAAACGGTTTCAAGAGTAAAGAAAATCTGTAAAAAAAATCGATTGAAAACAGTAGGCAGGATGATTTTAGCTTCTTTTTTTTTACTTCACCCAAACACATCCTTTCCGGTGACAAACGAACGGCTTGTCGTTTTCTTATGGACGTGTTGAAAAGGTTACAACTGCAGGCATGCTTAATCCCCGTTCAAGAAACGGCTACCGCTTCAGCAAGCATCGAGCAAACGAGCTCGTTCTCGAATGTCATGTCTCATTGCATGGCTCACTAAACGCTTAGCAGCTCACAGCATCGCCGGACGGACGGATAGGATGTTTACAAAATATCTACATAATTTGTGAGCTACTTGTTGCATCTTATTAATATTTATTATATTCAATTCCGCAAACTATAAACACATACCCCCAAGACCGCTCGTTCCGACCGCACGGGATGATGGATGGAGAAGAGTCCGCACACTCGTTCTCTCTCTATCTTGCTTTCTCTCTTTCTTTCACTCTGGTTACCCGGAATACCAATGAGAGAAATGCAGAGTAGAGCTGAGGTGTCGGTGGATACAGAATTTTATAATCCACGTTCCGCCACGATTGGTGAAACACACACAACAAAACCATAAAAAAACGCCGTCGAAAAACGTTCTTTCCCGCAGTGCCACCTTGCCAGCGAGAACGAGGGTACAGGGCGCAAACTTTGCGTAGTGTACAGATTTGTGATGGATTGGGTCGTGAGTGAAAAGTAATGGTCCACCGGGCGTGCGAGATGACTTCATCGTTAGAGAGTACGGTGGCGCCCCCCGCCATAAACGAGCCCGTTTTGTGGTCGGCTGCAGGTGCTTTATGGATGTGATGCGGCCGTGCGCGCTCAGCACGCGATCTTCCGGGCGGTGGGGCTTGAAAATGGTGTACACAGTTAAAATGGTGCGCCACACGGAACGCTTACTGCAGGTAATGAGTGAAAAGCGGTTCGAAGTGACGTTGGGCAAATGTTTGGCCGGAGGGAAACATTCGCTAAAAGTAATGCGCCTTTAAGGGGGGAAAAAAACAAAGAAGTTAAAGAGGAACGCATTTAAAGAAAATCTGTTTGTTTTTCTTCATTCTTATCAGTTGTGGAACCAAAAACTAATCCAGCGTTGGAAATGGAAATTTCAAATCGTGATATGACCGATTCGCCACGGTCTCGTTGGATGTTTTTTTTTGCGTTCCATACAACAACGATAGTTGTTTCATTCTACTGAGAGACATAAAAATACATTCATCGAACATTCTTTTTCCAGAACCACCGCAAACGAAGACGAAGGGAACGTAGCCACGCAGATAACGTTTTCATTTAATTTCACGCAACGGGGTTCCCGGTTCGGCTGCAACTCCCTTGCGAATTCGCGACACACCGGTGACCGTGTGTAGAAAATTTCCGCACAAAAAAAAGCCATCACCCATCGGTGATAATCCTCCGGAGGGTGGTTTTAAAATTAAGCTCGTTAGATAACGATGGAGGTGCCGAAGGGGGAGGAGTGGAGTAACGCCGGCGTACGGTGTGGCGTGGAAAACTAACACGATTTTCTATTGCCTTTTCCATTTTCCGTGCACGGCTAGATGCACAACCGCTGTGGCTCGGTGTGAGATATTCCCTGAGGGGTATGAAAAGACGTTCCCAAACGCGCCCAAGGCAATGATGTGAGTTTGGTTGGATGCTTTGAATAGGAGAAGGACGTATTTTGAGTTGAACTTATATGTGAGATGTTTTTTTATTGATACGTATTAAAAAAATGTGTTTCGTAAAAATTGTTACGCTCAAGCCTCACAGATGATTATCAGCCATGTTTTGTTTTAGTCATTGTGGAATGACTTTACTTTGTTTATTTTTAATAAGACATCAATAGTTTCAGTGTGTGTTCTAATAGTATGTACTACATTACAAGAAAAATATAAATTATTATAAAATTTGGTGCCCTAAAAGATTTGTTACGTTTTAGTTTTAATTCTTCAAATGGTCTTATTATTTA
>JXXA01010803.1:0-13237 GCA_000956255.1 Anopheles punctulatus | reverse complement strand
TAGCTTGATACAAAATATTTCAATCGTTAACCCGTGCGAAGGGCATCCTCAGTCGGTATTCGAGCGATAAATAATTAATTAGACATTTGTTAATCGATAACGATCCCTTCCGACTTCGGTGGTTCGCTTCAGCGCGGCCCGGAGCTGATCTGTGCCCGATGGGATTTATAATGTGCGCTTACTGCTCGAGGCTCGAGGGCTACCGCGCGCTCATCATCAGCGCGGTAATTGCCATGTGAAGTCTCGGTCCCACTCCCGCTCCCACCACCGTCCGCCCTTTACAACCCGGCGCAATGATTTATTAATTAGGACCCACAGCACATTAACAAATATGGCCCTGCCACCCTCCCAATCGAGGGTCGTACCCGGCCCGATTAGGAGAATGAATTTTCGCCGGGGTCCATGCATGCACGGTCCGGAAAGAAATGCCATATCATTATGAAACGTGCTATTTCGGGAGGCCTTTTGGGGATGCACGTGTGTGTGTGAGTGTTTTTCCTCTTCTTTTCAAATGCTCCCAACAACCGTAAATGATATCATTAGCCAAACAGACGCGTCGGACGCTTCCGCAGTTTGAAGTAGGTCCTCGCAACCCGCAACCAACGAATCGATCGATCGTCATCGACAACGCGCGTTGTTTTGCATTTCCAATGAGCGGAGTTGCATAATTCGATCAGGTGTTTCTCTTTTCGGTTTTATTTGTCGGTGGCGATGTTCGAACGACGGACGCCGGTGTGCGGCCGGAGATTACACAGACCAACTCATACACACTCAGACACAGTGAGATGGCCAAAGGAAATGGGGAAAGAGCAATAGAGCACACCCGAAGCGTATGCATCGGTTGCTCGCTCCGCAAAACGCTTTACTTTCGACGCGAAATGGCAACTTTCTTTCGCGCTTCACTCAACTCCCGATCGCCCGAGCTTCTTCTTTCTCTGTCGTCTCGCGATCTCTCTAACCGTACACCAGCGACTAATAGCCGCACGGTGGCGGCATGAGTGGTCCGAATTGTGGCATCCGATCTAGTTCACTGTGACTGAGTATGTACGGTGACAGCCTTTCAAAATACCACAACGATTTTTTGGAAGCGAAATTTACAAAGTTACGATTTTAAATTTAAAAAAAAATCATGGTTATTGATTGAAAAGAATATCAAAAATCATTTTGATCGTACCCGTATGATCAAAAGGGCCAATTCAATTATTTATATCTTTTATTATCATGTAATGTTTTGTAATACCGAATTAACTTGTTTGGTTATTATTTTTTTATAAATACATAAATCAAATAAAATTTCATTTCAATTTTTTTGCAGAGTTTTCAGCTATTTTTCATGTCACTAAAAAATAACTGCTGAAAAGTATACAATTCAGTGCATTTCGGTTTTCTTTGCCTCCGTTGTAGTGGCTACGTTAATAAAGCATTAAAAATAGGTAATAACTCTGACTAAAAATTTTAACGAATTTGTATTTTATAATTGTTCTGGGAAAAGTTAAAAAATATTTACAAAAACAAAAATAAAAATAGTATAAAATATAATTAGCTAGTATCGCGAACAAACACTGATTACTCACATTGTCCGGCACCATCCCCCCATAGTGTCACGCGAGCCACAGCATGCTTTCATCTGCAAGTGAAGCCTTCGGGCGCTTTCTCCACTCGTCCGCGTTTCGGGCCACCAAACACCAACACACGCGCCATCGCCCCGAACAGCTTCCCTTTCCCTCCGGAAGCAGAAAACTGGAAGGGAGTGGGGGACGAGATTGCAATCCTTTCTTTTCGCGGCACAAACGCGGACCCCTTCTCCCCTCCCCACGCACACACACACACACATGGTCGCGATGCACTTCCAGCGCCGATCGCTATTACGTTATTCAATCTCTGCGCCGCGTTCGGCCTCGCGCGTCTCACTCTACCCCGTAGGCGTCAAGTTTCGCGTCGAGATTTTCGAGACTTTTAATTTCCCTCTGCCCCAGGCCCAGCGGCTGAATACGATCGGGCTGCTAGCCTCATCCTCTCCCCTCCTCGCTCCCCTCCCATCGACCTTCCGGAGCGAAAACGGAACGGTTTGGCAGACGGCACGGCCCGTCGGTTGCACCGTACGACGGATCAGTATCAATCTGTGCGCTAAACGCGAAGCACGCGACGCGACTTCGTGAGCTGAAGAGATCAGGGAGAAACGCGAAGAAATATAACAAAAAAACACACACCACAAAAAATCAACGGAATTCCGGTCCGAATTCGACCCGACGCCTCGAACGGATCCCCGACTCCCGCACGAAAGCCGAGCAGAACCCAGAACGAAACTGAAAGCCCCCCACAATCCTGCAAAACATTTGCGACCGCATCGTACCGTGTGTGTGTGAGTGTGAAGGCGAAACTGAAACCGAAATAGTGTTATTTTTGTACCAGTGAAAAATACTCGACATCTATATTGCGCGGAAAGGTTCATATATTCGAAAAAGCAGCCAGCAGCAGCAGCGTTCGTGTTTGGTGTTTCTGGTGGCCGTGATAGAGTATGTTTACGAAAATAATGTTAAAGTGTCTAAATTTATTTGTGTAGTGTTTATTAAGAGGTTCGAAAAAAAATCGCTCCAAATAATGCTGAATAATCTAGTAGCCCTTGCGTTCCGCTGCGAATGCCAAGTGACAGTAATGACAGTTGGAATTTAAAATGTGCAGGCCACGTGATCCCAGGGCAGGGAAGCGAGCCGTGGGGATCTATTGCAATGCACGGAGAACCTTTCCAAGATGCATAATCGCGTGTGGGAGTAAGCGTCTTGTGGTAGATTGCTGCACCCAGAAAACCCCTTCCCTCCCATCTTTCCTTTCCTTTCCCACGTTTACATATTACGTTTTACGGAGCAAAAAAAATAGAAAGTGAAATAATACCGCGCCCTCGTCGAATACACAACGAAACTACGACTCGAAACTATGGTTCGTGCTGGTGGTGGTGGCGGTGGTGGTGAATAATTACGGCATCGGGCACCCAGCCGCCTGCGCATTGTGTGCATTTCCGACCGGTGTGAACCACGGTTCGGCGGACGGAAATGGATGGTGAGACGATCTGAGCGTGCTGCTTCGAATATTCAAATGCGGCCGGGAATGGCGCAACCGAAGTGCGACGATGCACGCGTGAGGAAAACGCGATCGGGACGGATCGTGGGGGGAGGCGAAGTAAAATTTAAAAGGCAAATCTTTCTTGCAATCTTCTGCCGTGGGGATTCCGGAAATTCCAGGGCCAGGGGTTTTGCATTTGGGGTGCGAACGTGAAATCGCTGCTCGTTGTCTGGAGAAGATCGCCACGGAGCACCGAACCGTGAGGAGCACGGCACGCTTTTCGAAACTGCTTTCCTATCGGCGCGCGGAAATCGGTGCACGACCAATTTCTCCGCCATTCGCGATCAATTAGCGAAATAACAAATTCATAAGCGAACTTAGTTGAAGAAAAATTTGCACAAATGATAAATATTCAACCCGACCCGCATTCGGGTGATCTACCGAACATTACCACTTCCATCGGGTTCGTCGCTTGTTCGGGATCTATTTAAGTCACCGGCTCAAAAACCTCTTTTTCTACCCTTTCCATGCCATTTGCGGGATGATAACACTATCGTATCGGGTGCACCGACCGTCCCTCTACACTCATCCACTAGGCCGATCTTGGGTCATCCTTTAAGCAGGACGCGTGCGTAAAAAAGCGCCAGTGACTGCGGAGGCGACGAACCCGGGAAATAAAAGAAAGAAAGCCTCCTCGGGCCCGCAAGTGAACGTACGTGGCGGTGCGTATTCATACGTGTGTGTGTGTGCGTGTGCATGTGCGCACAATGTGTCTTCGTCTGCGCGGCAGGTTCATCACTTTCACGTGTGCCGGGCGGCGAGTTCGAAGGTGTCGTCGCAGCTCCCGAGCGGCTCGCCGCTCGCCGCTCAGATAACACCGCATAACACGTAACAGTTGAGTGGCGAACCAAATGGAAGACGTATTACATGGTCCGCTAGAGGATGCGGGAGAGCGGAAGAGATAGTGAGAGAGAGAGAGAGAGAGAGCGGCTGACTGCTCCAAACGAGAAGAGAAACGCCGGCGCGTCCGCTGTGGAATGCCACCACGCGCTGGAAAACAGGGGTGGAAAAGCAACATGAGATAAATAAATGAATTCAAGGCGATACTTTCCAAATAAAAGTGAAATTCAACACACATACACGCGCGCGCACACAAATATGTGTGTTGCGCATTGCGCTTAACCAGCATAGGGGGAGTGGTGAATGCGGTAAGGTATTTCGTACTTAAAAAAAGCTCTCCCAAAAGCTCTCGGTGACGCGTCGTGGAAAAGATCTCCCTCACCTTCTCCCCCCCCCAACCCCTTTCTCAGCTGTAAGGTGAACCGATAACAATTAGATTGTAACGGTAACGTGAAGCCCGTAGGCAGTGGGTTTTGCGCGTTGGGTCGCTTTTCTTGCTCCTCGGTGGGTCTTATATGCGTTTCTTTTTTTGTTTTTCTGCTTCCCATTTTCCAGGCAGCAAGGAAACAGAAGGCGAGAAGTCAGCAGCGACACTAGCAGCACCATGTTGGCGGTTTTCCTTCCACTCCTGCAAAGATGACCGTTGCGTTGGTGTTGGAAGCGAGATCCGATTTCCTAAATGTGCATCGTGTGTGTTAAGTGCGTACGTTTGTGTATGTGAGTGTATGTGGCTAATTCGAATGAATTAGAAATCGAGTACTAGCGGTGTGTCACGTTTCTCTGTGTGCGTGTGTGTGTTCGTTTGGGTGGTCCGCGCGTGGAAAACTTCGCCGGACTGCGACTAAAGGAGCCGCTGGAGGAAAACCAAAAAAAAAACCAAACACCCACATCCACACACGCGTGCAGCTTTGCATCCAGCGAGGGAAAGCATCGTCGCATCGGTGTGGTCGGTACTACCAGCTATAATTACCGTCCCATCCCACCCAGCCCCCCCAAACGGTTGGCTCAACTGACAAGTGGAAAACTGGGCCTAGGAGCAAATCACCAACCGAAACCGGTGACAAGCCGGTGGAAACAATCAATTTCTCGCTCGTGAGCGTGTGTGTGTGTGTTTCTGTTGTTGTGGTTTTTTTTTTCTTTCCCCCGTCCTGTGTTCGAATCGAACAATCAGAGCTTGACGTTTTATCGGGTGACGACAGACGTAGACTCGCTTCTTGATTTTCTAACACGATCGAGCGGATCGAAAGTTTCACCGCTCGGCGAAAAGGCGGAGACGATCGCCAAACGACTCTCGATTTCGACTCGGAAAAACGGTGCACCCATCACACACACACCGGAAATGGTAAGTTGGTATGGTTTTAAATATCGAAGAAAAAAATAAAAATCAAACCAAATTCCGCATCTACACACAGTAGATCTTGATTTTCGTGGCCTGAGAAGTAAAAACAAATGTAGCTACAAAGTCATTAAGACTTGGATTTTTTATCCTTTGGATCAAACGACCTTTTTTTTCAAAAAAGATCAAAAGAGCATGTTTAAAACTGTATTAAATGTTCACTTTCAATAACCCAAATTGTTTGAACATTTAATGTGAAAAACCTTTGTTTCTATAATGTTTTGCTTTCCTGAATGTTTTTTTTAAATAAAAAAATATGCTTTTTATTTAAAACTTCAGCAAATTAAATAATAAAAAAAACAAATTCTTAATCCATTCAAGATATAGGAACTTGGATTCCTGGAAATTGATGAAATCACAGTAAAAAAAATCTGAACTGCTTTTTAATTTGTCTCAAATACATGTTTGGTCTTTTAATTATGTTTGTAAAATGTGTATAATATCCCCTTTTAATATAAAATAGAATGGATCTTGTCCTCTGCATTATAAAATGTGATATAAAATTGATAAATGTAGGATGTTGAAAGTAACAATATAAAGTATTGGGATTCCAGTAGGATCTCAAAATATGTTAAATATTTACTAGAATTTACTATGAACATAGACCGTCGGTGGTGCAGAAGATGTTAGAGTTTTATGAATTCCTTTCGTTTCGCGATCATTTAACGTTCGTGTAGTGGCTGATCGCTCATTTCGATACGCCCGATTCGATGACAGCGGCATCATCAGCTGCTGCTGCCTCCGCAAACAGGAAGCAGCGCCTTTTTGCCGCTACCTCACACCACAAATCGATCATCACCCGATCGATCGGATCGCGTTCGACCGCTCGCTCGCAACTGAGATGATTGACTTTATCGCGATCGCGGGATTTCACCGCGGGATCGATTGCGTAAGCCTGTGTGCCGCACGTTCGCGCGGCCACCCTTACCCGCGGATCGGAATTTACCACCCCGCACCGTCCGGGCAGGAGAAAAACTTTCACGAAAAGCCATTGCCACGGGCAGCGTTCGGCCGGTGTCCGGGCGTGCTCGCGCGTGTGCACGGTTCGGCAAGGCTGATTAGTGATTATTTTTGCCGACCACCGCGTGTTTCAGCTCCTTGTTTTTCGTTTATTCGCTCCGAGTGCAGCGAGGGTAAATAACACCGGACCTGCTGATGGCGATGGTGGCATGGGGAATTGGCTCGTAATAAGACATTATCGGTTCGGTTCGAGTGATAGGCGAGAACGTGGGTTTAGGTGGGATGGGTTTTGCGCTTGTTGCGTTCAGCTTTTCTGCGCCTGGAGTTGAATGGGACTACAACTATGTGGCTAACTAGTTTTGCTTGTTAAATTGCCGGTGCATTACCGCGAGAGTATTGACTTACGTGCTAAGAAACTGGTCTGTGGATCGATAGTAATTGGTGTTTAGGATTGTTGGTGTTGGTCACAAAATTTCAAAGTATTTACAATTTGTATGCAAGAAAGACTCATTTAGTTACTTCAAACACTGGAAAATCATTAGATGATAATTAAAAATTAAAAATTAATCCAGTTTTTGCGAACAAACAAGATTTAAACTAGACAAATGTTTATAATAGTACATAGAGCATTTTGACATAAGAAAATTATATCGGACATTGTATCGTTTCACTCATTTCCATTCGGCCTTTTTCAAGCAGCCTGAACACTCAAATTTTTAGCAACTTTAATTCAATTTATTTCATATTTTAAAAAGAATTTAATAAAATAATTAACTAGAAAGTGAGTGGTTAAATTCTTTGCGATTAGGTATACGGCCTTAAATTGTTAAAATACCGGTCAAAAACGTATTTACCGCTTGTTGATTTTATTATTTTATAATTGCGGTTAAAATGCTGAAATATGTTTGATTTCCATTACCCACCAAAAGATGGCGCAGTGATCTTTCAAATGAAATTGAAGCAAATCATATTGCCTGTTAGAGATGTGGGTTTCGATTGACACGATTTTAGTATCGTTTTATACCCGTGTTAAAGTTGGAGACACTTCTTTTGAGCTTCCTTCCGCTTGCTCTTGGTAGCTTCCGTATGTTTAAAGTGCACACATGTTTATGTAAATTGGGGAAACTATCGCACCGATGGCAAACCGACACTGTTTGATGGATGTTTGGTCCATAAATTGGGTTCACCGTTCAAGCTACGATATACGCCAGCTTTAAACAGTATTTAAACACTTTTAAAACACCATTAACTTGCGGTCTTTCTCTGTCTCCCTGTTTCAGACGTCCAGATCGCTGCTAGCGCTCGCCACCGTTGGCGCACTGTTGGCCGTGGCGTTGGCAACGGCCAGTGAGACGCTCGCGACCGGCGTCGGGACGGTCTCCTTCACCAAGCTCGACAGCAGAAACACGTCCGCGACGTCCGTGGAGCGAACGAATCGTACCACGCCGGAGGAGGTGGCGAAAGTGCGGCCAGCCTACACCCGTACGGAGCTGAAGGTTTCCCGCAGCCTCAACCCGGACAGCGTGCAGAAGCTGAACGTGCGCTCGAACAACGGCCGCATGGTGCAGATAATCGTGAAGAAGCGCAACGGCATGGAGCTGCCGGTCGGCAGCTTCACCGTCTCCACGCCCGGTCCAACGGCCAAAACGCCCCAACCTTTCTCGCTGCCGATTCAGTCGTCGGTGGCGCCGGTAGCCCATCGTACCGCCGGGAATTATCGCCTGTCGGCCGACTCGGCCCCGGAATCGGTGGACATAATCAACGCCTTCCTGGAGCACGTGAATCGCATCGAGCGACCGCCGCGTTCGTTCTACGACGAGGAGCACGGCGCGATGAAGAACGATCGTCGCCCGGTGCGCATCAAGGTGAGCGATGAGGCGGTGCAGGAGAGCCGTGTTCCGCCGCCCGTCGTCATCAGCTCGGATCCGGTGTACATGAAGGATAATGGGGCGGGTAAGCAAGCGCACAAGCGTGGCCGTTCGCTGCAGGAGATCGGAGCGGACGGTATCCCGGTGGTGCACGGGATCCGCGTGCCGGACGACGAGTCGGACAAGCGGCAGGTGTGGCGTAATGCACGCGTCATCAACGGCGAGCTCGTGCCGTACGAGAAGGGACACGTGCCGACGCGGCTAGAGAACGCCGGCGACATCTACGGCCAGCTGATCTTCGCCAAACCGTCGGCCGGGCGGGCGGACTTTGGCAGCTCGCGGCAGCGCAGCATCGGCCCGTTCACGACCGCCGACAACTTCCAGCCGGCCGACGGGCAGGCGAAGAGTTTCGGCCCGTTCAGCGTGGAGGACAACCGGCACACGACCGGATCGGTCGCGGTGGCCTCGGGTCCGCGCGTGACCGGCAATATTGGACCATTCTCGCGGGCGGATAATTCGCGCCCGATCGCACCGAACGGCCGGCTGGTGGAGTATCTGCGCAAGATCAACGAGGAGGAAAGCCGCAAACACTACCCGCAGATCGTGAGCCGGGCCAACTTCAAGGAGGACGCTGCGCTGGCAGCCGAACAGCAGCCGAAGATCCAGCGGCGCATGCTCCAGAACCCGGGCAATCCGAGCTATCCCGTCTCGCAGCTGTACTCCGTCGGTGGACCACAGGCGGTGGGGGCGCCGGGGCCGGCTCCGAACCAGGAGCAGGACCGGGAAGACACCCGCCAGCCCGTGCTGCAGTACGCGCATCCGGAACTCGGCGTCCAGCCGGCGAAATCCGTCCCGCCGGAGCGGAAGCCCACGAAGGCGATGAAGAAGATCATGAACGTGCAGGACTACTACAGCAAGTCGGCCCACAACGACCACTCGCCGTACGCGATCGAGCCCGCCATGGGCAGCAAGGACTACTACGAGCCGCCCCAGCCGCACCAGCCACACCAGCAGCACCACCCGGGCAAGCTGCAGCGGCCGGCGCAGGTGTACGAGAACTTTAAAGGCCCGTCCACCTACCCGTACAACTACGGCTACATACGGCGCGTTAAGCACGAGCGACCGTTTTGGGTCAAAATCACCGACCAGATGCGGGAGGGGCTGCAGAGTGGGATCACCACCGTGCAGGAGTTCACCAAGCCCGTGCTGGAGCCCATCGTCGAGGCCGGACAGAAGATATCCAAGAACCTCGGGCTGGTACGAAAGACTGACGAGGCTCAGGACAAGGTTGGCGTGGTGGTGGCACCAGCTACAAATTCAATTATACTCCCGGCTCTAGGGCTGATGGCGGGCGGGGCGGCACTCGGGCTGGGGGCGGTCGCCGTGGGCCGGTTCTTCGATATGGGGCTGCTGCGCCGGTCCGGCAGCGAGCTGCTGCCGTTCGATCTGGACGAGCTGGACCTGGAGCACAAGCGGGCACTGCTGGAGCAGCAGCAGCAGAAGTACGACGGAATGGGAAGACGGTCGCGGCGTTCGATCGCACGGAATCCGTTCGAGGAGCAGGGGCTGCAGGATGTGGCGCGCGTGTCGACGAGCTCGTCGAGGGCTCGGTTCGAGCAGCAGCTGCGCGAAACCGACTGGAAGAATCCGGCCTGTGCCAAGCAGACCTTCTGCCGGGTCATGATCCAACAGGGCGCCGACGATATCGTGCTGATGGAGAAGAAGATGTACACCATGCTAGAAATGTAAGCGTTCCGGGCCTTCCGGAAAAGGGAGAAATAGCGGCCACTCACCGATCGTACTAACACGCCTTTCTTTCCCACACAGGATGCACCCAGCACTGGCTACCACTCTAACCGATCATCTGTCGGAAGTGACTGACGCCATCAGACAGAATGACTGCACACGATTCGTCTGCCAGCAGCAGCAACAGCACCACAATCTACGATCTTAACCGGCTTCCAAGCGCACCCTTTGGCACCCCGGAGAACCGGCACCGGTTCTTGCATTTCGACACCTGGTTGATGTCTAGCGAGCAATACTTTCATTTCGCGGGCGGAAAATACCGGACCGGGGGAGGGAAAGCAGTGAAAACAATATCCCCCTCCCCCTCCGAACACTCCATTCAATGCAAAATCCTATTAGTTCGTAGCGATAGCAGCGCCGGACCTACCCGGTGCCGGTGGAATAGTTAGTGTGTGTTTGTACGTGTTTTGTTTGTTTTTAGACCAAGTCTGTATTTTATATTAAAATAGTAAGCATTACCTTCCCCTCCCGAGGGTTTCGATGAACCCTATGGTGGAGAAGGAGCGAGCGAGAGAGCAACGCGTCAGACGGGAGCCGCGTTCAAGCGCGTCAATCATGTTACCTTTATCCCAGTGTCGCGTGCGGTTTGTGTTCGAGAACGGTTCTGCTCCGCGTGAACATTGCGTAAAACATATTACGAAATATTTTCTATTAACATTACGACTACGACTACCTACCTTAGCCAGCGATTTGCACCTTACAGCGGAGACGGTTTTATGTAAGAAAGCGGCAGCCGGGAGAAGTTTGATTTCGTACCCACTAACCGTACATTGTACATAGACGCAAGAGCATCGTATGCCAAAGGAAAAAGGGATATAACTATACGGTATGTGCGTAGTGGAAAGTAGCGTGGAAAATGCGGTTGGCCGCGATTAAAAGACGATCGCGTAGACCGGTCGAGCAGATTTCGTGTGCACGACAGCGTTCGAGCCAATTTCGAGCAAAACGAGATTCTTAATATTATTGTTACATTGTTGTTAAACGAGAGCGCTCCTTTCGCGCGAGTGAAACCGAGCGATAGAGAGTAGTGAGGCGATCGGCGTACTTTACTCGTTTGCATTGGAAAGGATTTTTATTGTATGCGAAAATTTATTTAATAAATTATTTACTATATGAGTTTGAGAACACGATGGATTCTTTGATGAGTTGCGTATGGGTTTGAGAATGTGAACTGGGAACGATTGGTAAAGCAACTACACGAAGGGAGTTGTAATAATTCCAACCTTCGAACCTCAAAGTCTTTCAACAAATTTATCTCATTTAATTTTTTCCCTTTATCTTCATGTTGTTTTTACTCTTTTTGATTAAGCTAACAATTTTTAATTCGTTGTTATTATTGCAATAATTATATTGATATAGTTCATTCTTTTTTTGTATGTTTATGTTTATATATTTTTATCTATTATTAGTGTTTGTTCTTATTTCATTTTTCATTCTTTTCTTTATTCATCTTGGTGTTTAACTTTGTATAGTCCACCGTTCTCTCATCATGCAACGTAAAAAATCCTAGTTTTAAAGCAATTTTTGTCTCATGTTTTGTGATTATTTTGGAATCAAATATGATGCAATTATCTTGCGAGTGTCGTACATTTTTAAACTCTCAGATAAAGGCGAATAAATCATTTGTAATATTTCAACAAAATAATCATTATTTTTTGGTTCATGTTTTATTCTATTTCTTAAATTTTTTTTATATTTTTACATCCATTACTTCAGCTAAACTTCATCCTTAACCGTCCATAAACAATAGCACAAGACGGTTATGCAAGATATGATTTGTAAAAATCTTCCAAACGCCTTTGTCGATACAATCTTCGTCGCGATGAAAGTGAAACCAGCAAAAGATGCCTGCGTCAACTGAAACCGAGTAAAGATCGATTGAAAACTTTCTACGCATTGTCGGTGCGGTGCGTAGGATCGTGACTTTTGTGGCTCATTTAACGTGCTCATTATGCAATCATCGCTCTGACCCCGATTAGGGTGCTGATTTGAGCGAAACTTGTCATTGTCTGCTGGCAACACTAATACGGATAAATGGTTTAATGCGAAGATGGATGGCAGGGTGAAATTTACTGCAAAAAAATCGTTTTTTTGTGTGTAAATGTTTCGTTTTAGCAGCCATCTCTTCTAGCTTGGACATGGGGTGGATTGTGTGAGTTTCTAGAAGCTTTTTTTCTGTATTGTTTACCACATGGAACGATGAAACTAAAAGTTCAACACGACGGTAATAAAAAGCACACGAAAACGCATAACGAAGGTCATACGAAAAAGGAGTCACGGAAGTGGACTACGATAAGCAGGAAGAGGGTTAAAAAATGGACAGCCTCGTGCGAGAGAAACGGCAGAGAGGAAGGTACGTCTTCGTTTCATCAATTCTCCTCACGCGTTAAAATGATAGATAATGCTTGCCAGGGGTAGCTTGAAACGTGAAACTACTGCCGGTGTGCCACACGCTCCGATGTCACTATTGTTACACGACTTTTCCATTGTGAGTTTTCAAATCGCTTCCATCCAACGAACGTACGAGGAAATGGTAGGAAGCCCCTAGGAAGGGTAGGTTGGATGAGCACCGAAAACGGTGAGACCAACTCAGCTAAGCCACCACCACGGCAACTTAGCGACAAAAATGCGCCAAACGCTGTGCTGCACACAAGTGCAGGAATCGACACAACCTTCCTAATGCTGCGATATTAGGATGAAGCGTAGCGAGGAAAATTGTGTCTCATTGTCTTTGGTACCTGCGGCACAATTGACGCACCAGCTACCTGCCTGTCTAGGGGGCCCGAGGATATTTATGTTCACTCGACGGCAGCCAAAGGCTCAGTTTTACACCATCTGCTGCCGTGTGCTAAGCTCCGAGATCGAGAAGGATCTGGCTTCGGGTTCTTGGTCCTTACATTCGTGTGTTTTGTGCGGTGTGATCTTGTGAAGAGAGGAAAAAAAAAACGATTGCGAAAACAAACTGCAACCATGAAACCTGCCCTCCTGCTAGGCTCGGCCTTTGCCGTGCTGGTGCTGGTGCTGATGATAAACGAAGCCAACGGCAACGTGCACGATTTCGAGGGAAACGAACTGCACACGCCGCACTCGTACGACCGGCGTCGCCCGATGGCGAAGGAAGCGATGGGCCGCGGATTTACCGACAGTGCGCGGGACATTCTGGCCAGCCCGGCCGGGCAGCTGGCGGCGTACGTGGCGAAGGAGATGATCAGCCGATCGGCCGGAAATAGTCAGGTGTGTTGTGTGT
>JXXA01010801.1:0-14142 GCA_000956255.1 Anopheles punctulatus | reverse complement strand
ATTGCCATAATGTATAATTACGTAAAACAAAATCCTCTTAACTTGAACGCGGTACTAAATATAAACGATAAAAAAGCTAGATTTACATTCATCTAAACTTGCACAGCAAACTAAACGTGCATCCTGCTGCAGACGAAGGTAGCAAGGGCAATAAAAAAATCATTTGTACTAAAACAAAACAAAAGCTGCAGATACCTCCACACGGTTTAAAATAAAACACGGCTAAGGAGGAAATGACGTTGCTGGGACCAAAAAAACCCACAAACGGTGCCGTGTAACTGAACCCGTTGTTTCGCGACAAATCTCCCTGGTTGTTGTTTCTTGGTGTCCATTTTTCTGCCACCACGATAATGTTCGCCCTCGCCGTGTTGGTGCTGTTTTTGTTTTGTTTTATTTGTTGCTGCCGCTGCTGCTTTGTACTCCACTTTCTGTTCGGCAAATTCTTTTCTATATAATTACAGTCGACGGGCAATAAACAAGTTGTAGGCATTCTATTTGCTTCGGTTTCTCGCAATGGACATCTATGCGGAAAATAAAACACTTTACTATCGCTTTAGCTACGCCCCCTCCCCCGTGCAGGGGATGCGGATGCCGATGGGTTTTATCTCACGGCCTCCAGTACCGTCCGAAACGACGTACCCACCACCGGCAGTGGGCAATGAATGTAGGAAGAACTTTTGACCCAGCACCGGTCGGCAGACGGAATCGTTTTACCACACGCTTGCCATGATGAAGAAGAAAAAACAAAAACAGTTGCACCCGCTTCAATGCAGGATGTGACGGTTGCCGGCCACCGGTCCCTAACGAGTGAGGTACTATGTTTTATTTTGTCGAGGTTTGCACTAGGTCCACTCGTCCCGGTTGCGCTGAATACTTTACACGATCGGGCGGAAAGGAGATGTGACGGCTCCCGCTACAGCTTGTCAGCGATATCCTACAACCGAACCAACGACCAACGAACGGCCACCGAAAATGACCAAAAATGATTCCAAAACCCATACAAGGTGGACAAGCTTAAGGTTTGGTCAAGCATATATCGGTTTCGTAAATCGTTCGGTGCGTCTTGCCTGGCCTTCGCGCCAAACCTTAGGTGAATGGCACATGGTGGTCGTCGCGGCAAGTAAAAGACATCCACACACCAACCCAGAGCGCTCGAATGCATACTTTTGCGTCCATTTTCTGTTTGTTATTGTGTTATGATACTCCACGCCGGGGTATTTCCATCGTTGAGCGAACGATCTGTGGTTTCGGAGCGACTCACTAAAACTCAGGTGACACATTTCGGTCGGCCACCAAATAGCAAAGCATTTTATTTCAATCCGAATAGATTACATAGCAAAATGACCGCGTATGCAACGGATTCACCCTTCGCGTTTGCTAAAAACTCTCATTTACGGTTGAACGTAAAAAACGTGATTTTTCCCACGTTCTAAACTAGATTTTCCTCGATTGTTCGAATAAGTCCAAAATAGATGCAGTATTTTAACCAATGTTTTGTTTGCTGGGCTTCCCATCATTATGTTAGCTTTAAATAATTTTACCAATTTGAGGACTTATTGTTTTATATTCTCATATTTTGATTATTATTTTTGTTTTTATTTATTGTTTTTAATGATAATGAGGTAGATTCTCAAAACAAATCTTCAATTATTGTGTTTTCTTCAAAAATTTAATCCAACCAAATAGTCGTGAGTGTATTTTTTGTGCAAAACACATAACGCGATACCTGTGATATTTGGAACCAAAATCGAGTACCGGAAAACAGATAGTGGCTACGAGGGCAATTTACCTACTCGGTGTGGAAATCTTTGTACCAAACACTAAGGCGTTTTGGTGGGATACATCCTGACTATTACTTTTAATTTCTTTCGTCTCAATGCATCCGTCCTAATCTGTTTTACGGTGTACGAACGCGTGAGTGTGTGTATTTTGTACAGATTTTTTTTGTCATCGTCTCACTTGCCGCACTGAAGTTCGGTGCCGCCTTGAAAATGGGTTTTTTTATTGCCTTGCTCCGTAGCATCATGGTCAGCTTATTTTATAGCGCATTTCCCTTCCACGACACGACAGGATTGCCGCATCTACTGTACACTAGCATCCAATCTCCAAAGCAAGCCTCCACCAAAGGCACCTTAGAAGAACATGCTGCACGGGAATCTATGCGCTCCCAACGGACGGTCATCGGTTCGGTTTTTGATAGGGCGAAAAAATATTCCTTATTTCAGTTGACCAGAACATAAATGTCTATAAATATTTTTGTAAAATCCACTCCGGCTTGCACCAATCGCAACCGATCGTGTGTCCCCGTTTGAAGGGTCACCGGTATAGCCACTTCGACTACGGCAGCGGACCGAACCAGGTCTTTCTCTTGCAGGTGATAATAATATATTTTCCTTCCTTAAACACTGGAGTTTTTGGGGGAATTTTTGTTGTTGCCGCTTAGTCTTCTTCAGCACAAAAAAAACACTGTTTTGGATAGAATAAAAACCAGGAATTCGTAAAGACTATCGCGAATTCCTGAAACCGGAGAGAAATGCAAGCCGGTCGCTAGCTCTTCTCCTTGCACCTGATGTGTTTGTGTGAAAAAGAACGATCGCTATTTTATGGACCCCTTCGCCCGAACCCGAGCCAAGACTGCATTTTGTATTTTATGGCGCACTTTGTCGGCGGCCTCGGAACGATTGAATACTTTTATCTTCCCGTGCACCGCGACCATTACATGATTTACGATCATCGCAGTCTAAACATCCTTCCCGGCAGGTGGTCAAGGATGCAGACCCGGTTTAGGGCATGTCCCATGGATGAGATTGTCCACCGGGCAGACGCGAAAATGGATTTCCTCGATGCCAAAGGGTGTGAAAAATGTGAACGAATCACGTTCGCCCGACAGGAAAAAAAACACACACACATTTCCCTCGCTAGGGCAGAAGTATTTTAACGTGCATTCCTACCGATGTCCGAACCGTTTGACGTTTCCTTCGGACATTTCAAATGGTTGGAATGGGTTCTTCTCTAGTGTTCTTTTGGGAAAAAAGTAACAGAGAGTGTCGGGTGGCTTGATGCCACCGCAAATGCCATTTCACATATCATCGCAAACCAACGCTCACAATGGAGCTTGAGTTTTATCGAAAAACGATTTATAAACGCCACTATCCGGCACCGCTAGCTAGCGATTGAAGCAGCAAACACTCGCTTCCATGACGATCTCCCATCTCAAACTGCATCGATCACCGAAGGAGAAGGGTTTCGTGAGGTGGAAGTAGCCTTTATAAATCTTTCCAACATCCTGGCACCCGAAAACCGACGCAAACGCATCTTCAAAAACGCTCGTGTACCGTCTGTCAGGGTGGTACAAACACATCGACGAGCCCACTAGACACTAACGACACCACGGAAATCTCACACGTTACACCCTATACACTGATCCATTTCACCCGACCCCATGGATGGAAGTGGTAATGAAGTGTGCACGGAAGTATTTACCACACTCGGTGCGGCCTGTGCTGATTCCGGTCGTTTCCACGCGCGTTTCCGAGTGATTGGCGCTCCACCGGCTCGATGATCCATGGAAATGTGTGTCCCATTCATGGCAAACAAATCATTCTTATCGTTACCTTGCCAAGGAAATGGCACGATGGCAATTGCGCATCCAACAACGGCGTGCAGAGTAACGTTTGGGAATGGTTGGCATTTTATGGTGGAACGATCGCTGTTGATGTCTGATGTTGACAGCGTGGGGTTGATTTAAGACACCCGTTTGATAGCGGTTCGGTGCACTTCGATAACAATTGATTAAGCGTGTGCTGGCGGAGAGAAGTTTGCCCAAACTGTACTGTCTTGCTACTGTTCTTTACTCATCACAAGGCATTGATGCTCACAAAAAGTAGCAAAAATAGCTACATAAGCTAAGCGAGTAGTAGAGTGTAAAACTGGAGCTAGATTTTTCTGGAGAAAATTTGCGTTAAAATACTCTTTTGAAATTGTATTGAAATCTTTTATTTGGCAATATTATTACAAAATTTTGAATATTTGTTTGAATTATTTCTTGCAAAAAAATTTTAAAAAAAACTTCAAATTTAAAACTTGTTTGATCAATAAAGAATCATGAGTTTTGTGTCTCAACACGATGATATTTTTACTATTTAAACAGCTAAAAACAATTTTAGTATCTGCTTTTCTGTAAACAAAAAATCTGTACATTTTGCTTTTCATTTAGAGAAATGGACAAGGTTATCATGTGAAATGTTTAATTATTGTTAATTTACGCCACCAAAATCTGATAACAGACACCATTTTCTATAGATGAACAAAACGGATCGAAAATCAATTAAATTTTGAAATTTGATAAGAATAGGACTTAATTTTAATTTAATGCATTTTTTCAAATTTTGGGTTACATTTTTTAAATTTTCTAGCATTACACTTCCTGTTATCATCGATCCATGCCACGTCAATTTATTTTATTAAGATTTTAAAAAAATGCTAGCTGAAATTATCTTAAAATTTCTTATAAATTTTGGAAAATAATGTGAACGCGTTTCTATTAAAATATTCAATTTAAAGAAATTGGACGTAAACAAGTAATATTATTCTTATTCATTGGTCTCAAACTCAATAAAAAACTTATCAGGAATTTCAGTTAGAGTCATCATCCAAAATTAATGTTATAAAATATTTTTGAACGTGGAACCAAACATAAATTTTAATAAAGAAAATAACTGATAAGTCAGAAAAATTTCCCGTTTAAAGTCCACATAGTTATAGTTGCTATTGATACATTTACTTTAAAAAACGTTACCTGTCGATGAAATTTCTAACAGTCTTGGACTAGGACTTCCCTTGCTTAAAACAAGAAAAAATATAAAACAACAAACAAAAGCACCTCGCTAGAGTTTCAAAATATGAAATATTAAGTACCAAAACTTGCACTCTCCGTCAGCAGCATGAGGCAATTTAAGTACCTGCTCACTTTATGCCACCAAAGGCGCGTCTTGGCACGTTTGGTTGTACTTTTGTGATGTCATATTTTCACGCCACATTGCCACCCACATGTCCTTGCCGGCTTTTCCACTCCGGTACTACCGACTGTTTGGCTACAACAAGCAATGCGAATGAGATACCAATATCGGAATGTGTGTGTGTGTGTGTCAGTGTGTTTGTTTGTGTTCCGCAAACACCTTGCCGCTACATGGTTTCATAATTTTCTTACTACGCACACGCTCACGAAGAATCCGTTTATCTACTTTTTTTTCTTCCATCCCGGCCCAACAATCTCAGCCGAGAGGTGGTGCGCCGGTGTGTATTTACATAACTTTACCACGGTGAGGTGAAATATTTTTCCCAAAATCATTCTTACATAATTTTTACAGATAAAAGTTATTTTTTTTTTGCCTGCCCGACACACTCGCTGCACTCATTCATTGAGTCGTTTACTCAACGGATTCACGCCCGGGCGTTGGTTCCTTCGGCAGGGAATGAAGTAAAAATTAAGTATCCCAAAGACATATCCCACGATGGATAAAGCGAGAATCGCAAGGAAGCAAAACGGGAGGCGCATGGATGGCTCTCAACCACACACGAAGTGCCATAAATATGAAAAACAAACACACGTGGAAGCGGCAGCTCGCAAGGATTAATGGAAATGAAAATCGTAAAATGTTACCGTTTTCTTTGCCCCCGCCGGCTTTGCTCGCGGAGACTTTTCGGAGAAGTTAATGGGCCTCCCCGAGTTTCTATCCATGCGGTGGAGTTTTGCTTTTGTTTGTAACCCAACCGGGAAGAGCTACGATGATCGAGGTTAGGGAGTTCAACGGTGGTACTTCTTCACACGTACGATTTTCTTACGACTTTCATCTCACCGGCTGGAGAGTAGTGGTGGAAGAAAAGATACCCGTTCTAGTATACCTGCGCACCGGTTAATTACGGGTGCCTCTATTGTCTTTTGAATTTTAAAACGTATCCGTTCCGCTGTCACCGCTTCGAAACGGTTTGCCACTTGCAGCGACTGTTCTTTGCAAAAGGAACACATTTTGGTGCTTCCGAGTGCTCAAGGAAACGCGAGGCACACACCCACACACATACACATAAAAAACGCTTTCACACTTTGCCATTTCATATTCAGCGCGAAGATACCGACCATATCTTACGGTATGTTTGTTTTCTTTTGCATATACTTACACCATCTATGCAGTCTTTGCTCGCGGTGAATACCTAATGGCGTACGGTGGAGTTTTTGGTTGCAATTTGCTAAGTGTTTTCCTAAGACTAAATGGTTCCGGTCAAACTGCGAGGCAAACTAAATGGCTAGCAAATTACGGTGCAACACACGCCCGGAGGACCTTCGTAATTGATAGTGGACGTAACTTTTTTGTAATCGTTAATAAAAGATCCATTTTTCTTCCACTTGCAGCAGCAGCTCTAATGCTGCCTGCATGTCGCGATCAATGTGAGCTGCACGCACACCGAAATTTACATTCCTTTTTTTTACTCGAAATGTATGCGAAAAGTATTTCCGCCATTCAAAGTAATCGTCACCCATTAACCATCGAGTCGATGGAGAGAAAATTAAGATTCGCTTCGATCGAGCGCCGAACTGCCGAATGGACCATTCGTTGTAAACTATTTCCGCCTGCTGGAAGAGTGATTTTTTTCTATCGATCCAAACGAATGCTGTTATACTATATCGAGTGGCAACAAAAAGAGAGAGAAAGCGAAAAGGAGAAAATTCAAGTTTCCCTGAAGTTGATGGGTTTTTTTTTGTGGTGAAACGAATGTAAAAAGAATCGTTTTCCGCTTTGAGGAGTCTGCTTTAGCGACCATAGCATTGCTTGAGCTTTCGTGCTGGTGCTGATGCAGCTGATGCCTGGTCACGAGAAAACTGCAAGGATCATTTCTCCGCAACCGGAGACAGGCGGGTGACGAACGCTCTACAGTCAACGGGGCGATTCCGATGCATCAGCCAATCAGTAGCAACCCGGATACGGTTTCCAGCATTCGCTGCCCTGATGAGCACCGGTATGTGGAATCGGACCGGAGGCTCCAATGGCGGGATCCACGATGGGAAAAACTCATCAAGAATGAGCGAACCGTACGACAGAAGCGGAAAAAGTTCCGACGAGTTCTTGGGAGTTTTCCGCACCGAGCTGCTCTAAAGTGCACCAGGACCTTCAGTGGCACCCGGGATGCAAATTGGCCATCGAACACTCGAAAGAGCACACTGCGGTGCACTCGTTCTTTTTCACTCGGAGTGAGGAAAATGCACCGCACGGTCATAAGAAAAACTACACTTGATTATAATAATAAACATAAAAATTTATCGCAACATCCATTGCAGTGGAAATCGGAGGAACGACGAGAGGGTGAGACAACAAAGGAAAATGAATGCAGAAAAAAGCGATGAGCTTCAAGACGGGCGACTGTGCGCACGTCCTTGAGGAGGAATAAAGTGTACCGACCGTCAAAGGACCGTTGGGGGGGGGAAAAAATATGTATATATCTCCGGACGCAACGCAACTCAAACCGTACGAAACGGTACGGATCTTTGAGATGTCATTTGCATTTCGAACGTAAAATGTCACATCATGCAAAGTAAGGAAGCGAAAGATGGTCCGCTTGATGGGGTTTGCCGTGCGGAAAGGACAGCGACGGCCCGTTTGCGGGAGACACTTGCCAAAGAAAACGGCGACGGTGCTGTGTGCGGCAGCTTATAGATATATATGATAATTGCATTCCGCTTTTGGGATGAATGGTTTTTAGTGCACGACGATCATAAGTTTGCGTTTTGCATACGAGGGCACAAATCCCGGAGTCCGCTTCGATCGCGTTCTTTGTTCTCGCTCAGTCGGAGCTGTTGTAGTTGTAGATTGCACTATACTGGACGCTATAAAAATCAAACACAGAAAGTACTAAAATTGTTGCTTTTACAAACCTTAAGCAGGGTTCAAAGTTAATAATAATGAACCGTATTTTCATGACACTTCCATTTGTCCAGGCTTATTTAGCTGTAACTTGAATGAAAGGTCTGAGCACTAAAATTTACACTTCTATGTTGTATCAAACGTTGAAGCGGTCGAACTTCAGTCACTTATTATGCATCACAAGCCCATTTCTTTGTAATGTTTCCAATAAATGTATTGCAAGGGCTACAGATGAGATATTACATAAAATTTTCAAAAGCTCGTATTATATTTTACACTACAGAAATTAGGTCGTTCGGTTGATTTTTGCGATGAAATCATCGTCCAACCAGAATCATCTATCAAGACATGTTACCTGTCTTGATTGTGATGTGTTTTGGAAAAGAACTACGATAATTCACATCAAGCCTTACCTCCAAGCTACAACAACTTGCTCGACAGTCCTTGGATACTTCCGCAAAACTCCTTCCTCCCAAGAATACTAACCACTTCGTCGACATCGGATGATTGTCTTTGCAGAGTTGTCGTCCAGTTCATCCACCATAGAATGTCTACATTCCATTATTGCGTTTGTTCGAAGTCGAGCTTTTTCTCGATCGTCGCATCAATTTTTTTGCGACTTTCGCTTCCTTAAACCGCATAGCAGCAACCCTTCGCAGCATAGTAGCAACAAATTTTTCTTCGAGTTTGGCATGGAAATTTGTCAGATCTCGAAACGAAATGCTTGTACGATACTAGTACCAAATCGCAGATTCAACAGTGATGTTGTTAACAGTTTGTCCAATTATTGTACTGCACTCAAAATCATATTTGTTTAAAAAAAAACTATTCTTAAATCGAGAGTTGATATCGGTTTTAAGGAAAATCACAAGTTAAATTAATGTTTTAAGTCAAATATTTATCGACACTTCTATGCCAGCGATTGTTTCAAAAAGTAATAATTATCTGTACCCCTTGATTAAACGAACTGTCAAGCACATTTTTATGAAAATTAAATTTCCTTTAGATTAAATTTCCCTTCTTTCATTTCACTTTCATGTGTTACCGTCAGAACAGTACAACAACGATACTCGTTAAATCCTTCATGATTGATTGCGTCCATATAGTTTTTTTTTTTTGGTTTATCAATAATTTATTGTCTCCCGCTCGTCCTTTCGCACCTGTACCGACAGTTACATCATGCAGCAGCACAGCCGAGTCCATCACGACCAGCGATCCGTCAAGGAGTTTGCCTGCCAGCATGAAGGATGCCATTATCTGGCCCGCTCTGCTGCCGACGCCCGTCGCCACCTGGTGTCGCACTCGGACGAGCGAATCTTTGCCTGCAGCGACGACGGTTGCGAATATCGGGGGAAATCACTCGCCCAGCTACGGCGGTAAGTAATTCGGTGGAATTTTTGTCTGAACCGATAATTAAACGATGATTTCGGTAATAATTAGTAGCGGTCGTCGTGGCGACGTTGACGGATGGTTGTTTGTGGGGGATTTTTTTCTTCTCACCATTTTCATGATTAATAAATCACCACCTTTCGGACAAGTGGGAATTACTCCCATTTCAGTCGGCACATGATCAATTAATTTGTAGCGCTAGGCAAGGCGTGATTCTAGGATGTCCTCGGGTGAGATTGTCTCATCAATATCCTCAAATCCAGCACTGCTCCTACGATGTGACGTGCCCGTACAGATGGGATTTGAATGTGATAGTTGCCGAAGGCTCTTAAGCACAGAGTGCGTTTTGTGCCAACTTACCCACACGTGGGGCGAATGGTATCGAAAAATTACCATTCAATGCATCTTATTGTGTGTTAACGCGTGCCGATAACGTACTGCGGTGAAGAAGTTGGCTCACTCTATATAAGGGCAATCACGCCTAGAAGCTGCTACTCATACCGGATAACAGCGCCGTTCTATTATGTGCTACAAACTCGAGTTTTTTTTTTTGCATAAGTTCCACCATCCTCCTGCAAAAAAAAATCAAACATCGATAAATGTAAATACGTTAAAGAACACACGTACCACAAACTAGAAAAATGACAGCCACTACGCTACTCGAATGCTGCGACCATGTCGGAACAAAGAAATGCAGAAGGCAAAAACTATTTCTACATAAATGCAGAATATGTTTTCCGAGCGCTCTACCTGGGTTGTGTAGATAATTTATCATCGATTGATTTTTTTTGCTGTCCACCTTCTACCAGACCGCTCGCGGACGCGTAACGCGAACGAGAAACGATAGCAAAAACTGCACGCAACTGCATGCTATCTTACGCATGAAGGATTTGAATAGCACCTTTTGCTGCTTGCTTCGCCCATCGGTAATGCTCGTTCGCATTCACACACACCCAGCGGTTCTGGTGCGGTTCTGAATATTTTCAACATGAAAGGAACAATTTAAAGCACAACACCGATTTTCCAAGCAAAAAAGCTACTAAAAAACACAAACCACACCAAACCAACTACAAGGCAATGGAGAATAATTAAATTAAATTAATACCGCATTCCTTTTGATATCGAAGCACTTTTTTATTGTTTTTAATTTCCAATCTTACACACATACCTCACTACCGGTTCCGCTACCGCTCTGGGGCTACTTTTTCGTCATATTAAGAACGGCTGCGAAACGGGCGACCTGGTGGGAAAGGATACTTGCGGATGCGCAAGGGCCGGCGGAATGCCACGCATATAACTAGCGCAGTGTGTGGAAACGTAAGAACCGAGAGATAACGACAGTCCGTACAAACACACACATGGAGCGTATCGAAATAATTGGACACGAGCCGATATGTGGAGGAAGCGAATGGTTGGGGGTGTTCGCAATGGAAGACTCGGTGGAAATTGACGACAAACCTTATCCGAGATTCAATGCGTAAATTCAATAGACGGAAGGTTGAACGCTACCTGATTGGTTTGCTTTTTAAATTTTGAGCGTTGTCGTTACCTTCCTTTTCGATAATTCCCAATGACGTTTGAAACAAATGCATCTTTTGGTGGGATAGGCGGTTGGTTGGATTTCGATGGTGAGGTGCAATAACTCGAGTTAGTTTTAATGTTCTAACAAAAACACTCCAACGCTCAAATTTGTGTTTCTATTGTTTATTTTACAACTCCGTCGGACGCCACTCTTCCCTACGAGATCAATTCAGCTTCTTACCCAATCAACCGACAACAAGACGGAGCGGTTAGCAACCACCCCGACGACGAGGATGTATGATCGACCTGATAGGGCGTCGAAATATGTGAAATCGCATAAGAACGAACTTTAGAAAGGTTGTTTTTTTTAATTCAATTCTCTTTTACTAAAAGGTAAAACGCACGGCGAAAAGAAAGCTCCCCGAATTGTGCATATTGTTTCATGCACGTCGGTATTGCATCTCATGCTGCAGCTTGTGCCGCGTTAGCTGCACCAGTCGATGAAACGGGGACCCCCGACATGAACACGAAGGTTGGCGCAAAACTCGCGAGACAACAATACTGCAGCAAAGGTGGTACAGATATACGAAGCAGCGAAGCTTTTCTTCGCGCAGATGGATATAGTGAGACGCGCAAAGATTGTTCATGGCATGGTAGTTTGATATGGGGATGATGGGAAGCAAACGGGACCATGAAAGAGCGAAAATTCAATAACCAACCCTTACGAGAACCACCGGGATGCTCGATTGTTGCTCGACAGCACAAAGTGCACTGCGGCAAGAAAATATTCCGCTGCCCAGATTGGCGGAATACACCTTATCGGTGGGTTAAGAGAACATTCCAAGCACGCCAAAAGCTTCCCTTTACCTTTTTTCCTCATTCCACCACAATATTCTTTCACGGTCCATGCGCAATATTGTCAAAATCTAGATCAAATAAGATATCTTTTGGCTTCGAGACCGCTGCGGTGAATTGTTTGGTTGCTGAGATCTGGCAATATTTTTCGCACAAAAGCGATCAATCGAGATTAATTTAGCATCGTCCATGTTGTGCAGAATGAACGCTTTTCTTCCAAAAGCTATACTTCTTTGTGATCAAAGCTCGCAGCACTGTGCTAAGGCGCACGATGTGCAAAAAAGGCGCTTTTCTAAAATTAGATCATGTAATTCTGATAAATGCTTCATTTTGAAGGTATTTTGTTTCTTTTGATACACGAATTAAATAAATTTAGCACTCCTAATGTTTTAATTATAATTTGTTATTTGTGTTGATTAACTTCGTTTAAGAATGTGTATCTAACGAAGTATGACTTAATAATGCTTAGTTCCAACAGTTTTTATCATTTACTACTGAAATTATTCCTAATCCTGAAAATAGGATTTACTAATTCCCAAATTAAGACACCAAACTCCCACAGCTATTCTCTCCTTCGTATCAGTCCAAAAAATCTAAATAAATTAAAGTATCTTTTGTCATACCAGTTAACTGTTAACAAATAAAATGGTTGTGTAGCATTCTTTAAAGTTGACTATAAGATGTACAAATCTCAGGCGCTCTGGTTTATATTACGCTTATTCTAGCTTAAAACAGCTTTAAATGACGTATCGGAAGCTTTAAACCTGTGTTTTAAAACATGCTGTTGCAGGTTTTGCCAAACTTGTGAGCTTTAAATTGCATGATCAGCATTTTTCCGGCATGAATGAATCAATCATTCCTTCACATTAAACCCACTTTTTCCCAACTACTTTCACGTTTCACGGCTCATAATTGCATAATTACCATTAGAAAGCGCCTACCACCATCATCATTAACCCTAAACATTGTATGAAAACACTGATCACTTTCTACACCTTCGCCCGGGTTCGATGCTGTCGCGGGACTTAATTCATGAATAATGCATAATTATTGCAACTGTCCGCCTTTATGTATGAATCATAAATTAAATCTGCCCCTATCGTACGCCGCAACGTGAAACAATGTGATGGGTGCATTCGAACTACATAGCAACTATCACAACAGCAACGACAACAAAACAGAATCTGACCGCTCCCGTTCGCCGGTGCAGGCATATCGGGCTACCACTCACGGACCGGTCACGAATTTATCAACCGTTGCGATATAAATTCTTTTCCTTTCGCCAAACCGTAAAAAACGGCACCGAACAGAACTCCGAAACCGCGGTCCGAAGCATCCATTTCACCACCGGCTCGTCGTTGTCGTGCTGCGTTAATATTCCGGGCCCCGTTTCCATTGTTTGTTTCCCCGACGCCACAATTTCGGAAGCAAGTTTTCGAGTTAATGTTAGCCCCAATGCACCGCGGTTCGTCTTTTAATCGGTTGCATATGCATATTTTCGTTTATCTTCCGGTGCATCATCGTTATCCTCATCGGCAGGGTTGAGGGGGTGTACCGTGCTGCGTCGTCCAATAAGTAGTTGGTTTTATTAAAAGTAAATGGCCACACGGTGGTGGTGGCATTCGGTTTTGTGCAGTGCAGCTACGACTGTGTAATCTGCCACCGGTGCAACTGGTGGTGATCCTTTTTCTCTCATTGGAAGGCGAGCTTTCTTTTAGTTTAGTTTTTTTTTTGCAATTCAGTTGCAAGACCGGTCAAGCGGAAAAACTCACCACACACGAACGAGCGAACCGAAAAGGGCGCATTTCCCTGCGCTCAGATAATTCTTTATGTTATTATTGCATTTTATTATCATTCGCATTATTATGCATTCCACCCGCCCGATTGCACCCGGTACCACGCTCACCGCGATCCAAATGCATAATAATGCACAATGGGCGGACACAGGGAGCCAGGATCGTGCCTACATTTACGTTGGATGACGATGTTAATGACGCTGTTGGATGTGTCATCAATATCTCGCCACGGACGCAAACGCCGGACGATGGGTGCGGTGGCCCAGCAGTAAACAGATTTTACAGCTCTACTTGGTGTCCTTCTATGGGTTCTTGGCTGAAGCGGCCGGCAATGCTGCTGGACGCAGCAAACAGCAACACAAACAGCATGGTGCAGTCTTAATCAAAACAGACAATCCTCACGATACGCACATTAAGAAGCGTCTTTCCACACTAAAGACCAACCCATTTACATGAGCTCTTTGCTTTTTACCTTCAGCGCTCCCGGTAGTGGCGACTGCAATGCCGGAGCCCGTTGAAACAAACAAAGCCAATAGGGCGGAAAGGGGAGGGAAATGAAAATCAGGAAAAACTGTGCGCCTCCCAGTCTCTGTTCGTCCTCCCGATCTCAACACTCCTGCTCGCTGCTCGAAAGTTCGCCCCCATGGAATCCCTCGTCCCTCCCC
>JXXA01010800.1:0-11985 GCA_000956255.1 Anopheles punctulatus | reverse complement strand
GACTTACAATGTCTTCGCCAGCGCCGGTACGGGCGTGGAAAAACTGATGGAAATTTCCGCACCACGCACCGGCCCCGAAAAGAGCGGATCAAACGGAATAAAGGGAAAAAAATACACCGGCAAAACTCACCGCCTTAAAGCGGAGTTTGCGCAAACGCAACGCCCCGACGGAGATTTCCCCACGTGTATAGAAAACTAGCTCCGAATCGTCCGAGCTTTCGAGCAGCGCGGAACCCGATGTTTTCGAGCAGTTACCGGTACGGCTGCTCGAACCGGTTCCATCCTGAGTTGTGCACGTGGCAGGAAGGGCAGGATAGAGGGATGTAGCCTTCAGCACAACCCTGCCCGAACCGTACGGACTGGATGGGGTATTTGCGCGAAAAAGCCGAACCGAAACCCCGCCCGAACCGTCGGCCACGGCCCGATCGGCACCGAATGGCCAAAATGCGCCCGACTACGGGCCGACTTTTCCGACGCAGTAGTGTTTCGATTACCGCCGTGGAAACAATGTGACCGGTGGTGGGTACGTTTAGTGTGTGCATTTTTCGCGACACATACACACACACGCATACAAACACACGTTCAAGGTGTTTTCTCGTTGTTTTGTTCTTCCCATCCGCCTCTTTTTGGGCTGTGCGTGCGTGTTAATGAACCGAGGAAGGAGAAGGAGATGCTTACAGATAGAGAGAAACTAGTGGAAGGATACCTTTCAACCGCCCTCGAAGTGAATCCAACGAAGCATAATTTGCGATGGAAAACTGGAAAGAAAACAAAATCGTCTTTTACTGGGAACACCGTTCACCATCGGAAGATCGTCAGCTGCTAGAAACGTGCTGGAAAAAGGCTCTTAATGGGAGTAAAAAAAATAATAAAAACAAAACAAAAAAACAGTAGGCTCAGCGTGTGACGCAGTGACCGAAATCGAAGGATCGTGGCAACCGAAACGAAAAGCTACCGTGAAGTCTGGTCTGACGTTAGTGCGGGAAGTGATTGAGTGCATTCGTTTTTTTTTTTGCTTAGCCGTGCAAATTCGATCAATCGTCGATTGGCCCCCGGGGCGGAGGATTGAATATCACTTTAACGAATTTACCTCAATGTGTGTGCGTTTTGCGTGTATAAGGCGTGTTTTCCCATTGGTGAAAAGTGAATCGTAAATTGTGCTGCTGTCGGTAGGATTACACAAACGCCGATTAGCTCGCGGTCGGCCGCAGCTGCAGATTCGGCGTTGGGAAGCATCCCCGGAGGGATGCAATCGAATTATATGCAACCCAGCGGCACCGGGGCCATCGCTACAAAGTCAACCCATTTCCCTTTCCCTTGCCGGAACGAAGCATGGTGACCGGTACCGATAAATTCGCAACGGTAGCGAATGGTGGCTCACAGTGGCTCGTCAATTCGTTAGGGGTGCCAATTGAATTTGACGAGTGTTGGGTTTAACGATTTCCGCTACTCGCGGCTATGTTTCTGTGTGAGTGTGTTTCTGTGTGTGCTCTTGTTCGTGGTATGGGTGGAGTGTGATTTTCCAAGAAAGCAAAAAAAAATGCTTCACTTGATGGCTTTCCTTCCGCTTTGGTTGCTCCGTAACTGCACCACTGTCTGATCGAATGGAGAAAAGGGCCGTGAAAATGCCAAACGACAGTGTTGTGTGAGTGTGTGGCGAGTAAAATAAAACATACGTATGCGTGTGCGTCACTGCATCATGAAATGGATTCAACCGAACCCATCGACAACGACATCCATCGCGAAGCTCCTGTGCGGAAAAGTAAATATCACAACGTAATCAATTTACGCGTATGATCTTTTTTTAAATTATTTTTTTAAAAAACCTATCTGTTTGTTCGATTTACTCTCTCATTCCGTACATTTGAAGTTATAAAAAACAATTTTAAATCCATCCCAGGTCCGTTCGTTAGATAACGTTTTCATTTTTATATTTTTTACTTTTACTAAAATTTCTTCGGACCTACAAGCTTTGTGTCTGAAAAAGGGGGAGAAAAATCGTTCGCTTGCGTGCGGGGAAATCGATTTTTAACTCGAACGAAGGTGCTGTGAATGTGTGCGAAATGGATCAATTAATTGGCATGCTTGGAAACAAGGACGGGTGTCTCCCACCCCGCCACCTTTGGTTTTGGCATGTGTTTTAATCACCATTTTCATTTTTCGGCTGCTCCGTTCGCGGTACCGGCAAGCTGTGTTTTAATTATTAAACGCCCGGTAGATATTTGCGCAAATTGCGGATGAATATGAAATGTGGGTGTGTATGGGTGTGAACCGACAGGCGTTCGCGTAAAAGCTATGAGTTACTGTGGCAATTTTTTGCAGATTAAAGTATTAAATGTGTGATTTGTGTGATGTGCGATGGATTGCAGATAGATGAATTTATTTTCATAGAATAGTGTAGAAAATTTAAATTTACATAAAAATTATAAAACACCACTAGAGTGTTTCACGGAAAGCTCAGACTTGATTAACAACGTTTGGTTTATTTTTAAATGAAAAAAATTGTGTTCTTTGCAAAACCAAAAAATAAAACTTATGATTGGGTAGCAGCTTACTTGTCAGCCATTCATTTGGTTCTTTGTCGTTTGAAAAATAGATGCCATTTTTGTATTCTTGGAATGTACCATTCACATTTGCTGAGAATTTTTTTGAAACTTTTCTGTAGACTTGGTATAATATGAAACGCTTCCAAGCATACTATGAAAATGGCATTATGTCAAGCAAAAGTTTGCGTTGTGTCTGCTTGTGTTATAGAAAACTTTAGTCCCTTCTTACGCTGAGCAAACGAAAACAAAAAAAAAAACACATACACCCACACAAAAAGCAACATGCGTTGTGCTAAAGTTTTGCCTTTGAGGTACCATTTTCCCATGTAACGAACGGTGGAAGGTTTGTGTTTTCTTTGCTGGTTCGTGGTGCTGTTGGGAGGGTTTTCCGTTTAAATTACAAACCATTCACTCCAGTGCCACGCCGCACGCTCTTTCCAGCACCAGCTTCCTTTCCTTTGAGCTGGGATCGTCTGTTTACGGGTTGACAGTCATTGTTTAATTCATTAGCGAAGAAACGCGCGCAAGGATTTATCTTTATACTGGTTTTGCGCGGGGAGGTTTTTCGCGCTGTTTGTTCGCGCTACCAGCAGCGAATTAGCGAGGGCAACAGTTCCCTCCATCCTTTTTCTCTGCCGGTGTAAAAGCGTTCCGCAGCCCAGATCGGTTGGGGGAATGAAAGTTTTCCGAGTGAAACAACCGGGCAGTTGATACAGCTGCCGACAGATTTCACGTAAAATAGACGCGTACGAAGCGTGTGATACAAAAAGAACACAATTTTTCATTTTGCTTTCGAGCTGTGATGTGAAAACATACACTCCCAAGCTTAAAAGGGTGAGGTACACAATTCGGGTATTTTGATCCTTTAAGGGAATATTCTATTTCAAGCCGATATTGAAATTCAAACAATTTTTGAAGAGCACAAAATGGATTTCCGTCTCGAAAAAGGATTCATAACTTATTTCATTGGAAGATCGCAATGAAATCGTAATGAAATGGGAATCCGATCGATCCTTTGACCATGGATCTTGTCAGGATGTACGAATTAAGCCGTGATAGTGTGTACATCATAGAATTAATTAAATACATGCCATAGTTTCTCTGCAGTAAAACTTCTCAAACTTTTAATTGTAAAAAATATCGACCATCAGAAAATGAATGGGTTTTCTACACTTGTATATGGATAGGAAGACTATTTAAACGAGTGAAATACGTTTTTTGAATTCTAAACCACACAAAAACTACATAATTTTTACCTCTATCCATACTAGCCTATGATTATCAATTCATTAGACTGGGTTTGAATTAGCAGATAGTATGACTAAGTAACTGAAACATGGTATTTACGTTCTTTTCCGTAAATGTAGTGTTTTTTCTATTCCTTTACCTCAAATAGCATTCTCCTCCTTTCCCTTTTTATGGATAGTAATTATGCTTTTCGTTGAACTCTACGGACAAAGAAACAACCGAACGTTTGACGGTCGATTTCCGTTCAAATTCTAACTCAACAAAAACTATAAAAGAAAGACACCAAATGGCGTAAGAAAAGTCTTCCTTCTACTTCTTTATCCCCTTTTCTCGGACCAGGGGGTGACAGGCGTGAATAAAACATTCCATTCGGTTTTTTTTTTGATGAACGGGTTCGATCGAAGGCGGTCCATCAGACAAGTTGCCGCCCAGGGTTAGGAAGGCCTAGGTGTAAATAAAAAAAAAACGAAGCTTACGTCACAAACATTTCGCACAACATGCGAACTCAACCCGAGCGTACAATATTTTTTTTTTTTTCGTCGAAATTTCTGGCCCAACGCCGATTCATGTACTGCGAAAAATGGTGTTGGTGTAAATTTGGCCGATCGCTGTTACTTTCTTTCCGCGCTATTTTCCATGCCATAAAAACTCGCATAAACGCTGCGCCGATAAATGTTCGCGCGAGTGCGGCGCACCGTTTGCGGGTGTGTGTTTATACTTACCGCAGCCTTTAATTGGATTATATCCAAATCATGTAGCCGGATTGCGTGGCCGCAGCCGTGCGTTACGTTACGTGGGAATCAGGCACGAATGTGACGCCCGCTTTCCCCGTAGTCGTGCCCGGAGTTTTTGCCATGGAAATGGGAAGGAGAAAAACGAGTACAAGCGCGTTTTTTTCCCTCGCGCGTAGGAATGAAATGTGAACCTGTGAATAATGTATGTGCGCAGCTTCCACGCGCGCCACTCTCCCCACGGGCTTGCGTTAGGTGCCCGTGTTTTAATTTTGTTACAAATTTTGGATAATTTTGTTATCAGCTTCCGCTTCCGCCGAGGTGGGACGATTCGTGGTGACGATGAAAAATTTTCCTCTCGGAAGCACACGTGCCGTATTCCGTCGGTCGCCCTCGATGCCACCACCACTAATATACTGGGCGCCCGTTCGGTGGGATGATCCCCGACTGCATTAGCGCACCTTGCCGTCCCTGGCGCCCGTATTGGTTCCGGATGACTGTGAGAGGAAAAATGTGACGCCTTGCGACGCCCGTACGCTGCGTGCCTGCGTTGAGTGACGTGTGAGTGGAATGAATAAACCGAGACAAGGTTAAGCCGGCAGTTGCTCAGTAGTCCTCATCGTTCTTCACTTTTTTTTCTAATTCTTCTGCCACCAACGTGGCACGCTCTGCTCTGCTTTTCTTGAAAATTTTACGCTTTCCGCTTCGATTCGGTTACACCCTGACCCGGGCGCCGTGTGCCGGATGATGCTCCAGAGCGGTAGCCGAATTTCCATCGGCATGCGGTGGAAAAGGAACCACGCATCCCTCCCTGCTCCTTCTTTCCGTATACTGTTTATGAAAATTTAAATTTCACTACATGAAAATCATCCCAACAGGGAGGCACGTTCCCAGGCTTACCGGTTGGCGAAGTGCCGGTTTTCCGTCCCACCGCGGGAAACGTGGGGACCATTCTGCGTTTGCTTTTTCCCGGGTGTTATGTGTGCGCGCACGTTTGTGTGTTTATGTGTGTGGGTGTGTGTGTGTGTTTGTGTCCCATTTTCCTGCTTGTTGACTGAAAATTGCTTCAAAATTGCTTTCCGTAGCCGAGCTTCGGGAGGGAGGGAAGGAGGGAGGGAGGATGGTGGTGCGTCCTTTAACGAATCGGAAGCAGTCCCCCTCTATGGTGCGTTCATAGGGCCCACACACACACACACACCCACACATACACACATGGGCTCGTGTTTAAGTGGTGTGTTGCTTTATCGTTTAGCATGTGCTCAGCATTTTACCCGAATGGTTTTGGAGTGCCCCTTGGAAGATAGCGCTAGTTTGAAGTTAATACAATTTGATCCATATATTAGTTTGTGTGCTATTATCGAGATGTAAATTTGACGATGAGCAGCTTTGTTAAATTTTATGCAATGAAATATGCAGTTTTGAATCAAATCAAATCAGCATCAAATATGAAAAATATACATTAATAAAATGTATAATCATTTTGAACACCTTAAAATAACATCAACTTTCATAGTATAACATTGTTTGACTATGAAAAGTATTTTTTGTCAGCAAAATATGCATTGAAGTTTTAGATATTATTTTTTGTTGAAAAATCACACGTTTATCGAAAGGCATGCGTGCATGACTAGAAATTTTAGTCATTTTATAAAATACTTTATAATTCAAATAAGCTCATAAAATTGATGATTGTTTATACTAATATTAACTTCAGGTTAATAGTATTGAAAGGTTCCTGAACATATGAATAACAATAAGTTTAAATTAACCATCAACTTAATTGACAGTTGTTGTAAAGGTTTCAACAGTTTCATTTATTGGACGTTAATCTTTACAATATTTTCAGTTCACAGGGTTAGTTTCAAGGAATTGTTGCACTCAAATTTTTAAAAGTTCTTCACACTGGCCAAATGAATTTACGCTTCGCTCATCATTAAAATGCAGGCTGGAATAGTCAAAATAAAAAAGTTAGTTGATTTTGGTTTGGAATTTTCCTTAACCTCGCTAGGAAGAACCAAATGCCATCGCTTTTATTTCACGCATCAAGGTATAATTTTTATTTGACTTTCGACTGTCCCATTCAGCGAACGAAATTGTTCACATCCCGCATAGCTCACACATTCGTCTTGTGGGGAGGCAGAAGCGGTAACTAACGCTGGAAACTATGCCGCAAACTCCATGCGGGACAGGCCGTCCCGTTTTTCCTGCGCCAGCGTCTCGTCAGACACGTCTCGTTTGCGGTGCATCGAGCGTGAATCGAGACTGCTTAGCTGACGAACAAGCGGGAAAGGATGCTTGAGTTGGAAAATATTCTACTCGCTTGCCCCTCTCTCTCTCTCTCTCTCTCTCTCCATCCCTCACTCACACCTCTCGAACCGAACGCATCGGGGGTTGGGACATTTTGAAAGTAAGCCCGGTAAAAAGTAAGACCCGCAGTTGAGCAAAGTTTCCATCTTAATTGGTAGTTTGAATTAATTTCGAACCGAGTTGCCAGGGCGAGCGTCGGCGGGGCTTGGTTTCGGGAGGAGCCTATCAATTTGTTGGGTTGTTGCGGAAAAAGGAACCGTAGGGTTGGAGAGGGGAGCAGGGAGGGAATGTTTCGGTCGTATCGGCCGAAAGTTTTCCTTATCTACCCACCGCAATCAGCTCTTGCATGTCAATTATTGTCATGCCCTTTCAAGTGCTGGCGTGCGAACAAGCAAAACCCAACCGATCCTCGTGCCGTGGAAGATGTAAAGACGACTTGTGGTGTGGTTTCTGTGTGTGTGAGACTAAGAAGTCCCAAGAATGTCAACGATGGTAAAGCAGGGTTCGTTTGTGAAGGCAGCTACCATCGTTTCGCTAGTGACTGCAGCTACGACAGAGCGGAGCGTTGACTCGCGACGACTTCGCCGGGCTCACTGCTGTAAAACAATTCAAGCGACATGAGTTATCTAAGCCAACAACGAAACTCTACCCCTTCGGAGCGTGCCGACAGCGTCGAGAAGATGCGAGGGGAAATTAATTTATCGCATCGCAAGTGCCCAATTACGGTGAATTCCAAGTGACAGTTTCAACTCGGTTGCCGATTGTTGGCCCATCGCTGGGTGGAGCGCACGGATAACGAGAGAAAGCTGCCAGCGCTAGTGGTTTGACCCTTCGTTCTGCGAATGTGCGTTGGGTGCGAATGTGTCTTTTCGCCAAATACTTCAAATATTTCATTCATTTTCTTGCGCCGGAAAGGAGGAGAGCGACTGAGCGGTGCTTTATCGGTGGATTTTAAAAAGTAACTGAAAGAGTTATATCGCAGCAAACGCAGTAGAATTATTGCTTTCATTAGTGTTCCATTCGGTTCACGACGCATCACCTTCTGCGTCAACCTTCAATCGGTCTTACTAGCTTACCATCTAAGGTGAATTGAGCCAGCATCCGGGAGCAATCATCAGTCTCGAAGGAAGCGTTTCCCGTCAAGTATCGCAGTATGTGTCGCCCGGTTTCGTTTGAAGTCGTCGTCCCGCCACTAGTAACGATTATGACGGAATCGAGGAATATTTTACTCCGGATTACGGATACCGGGAACGCTGAACGCTGGGAAAAGTACGTTTGAAGTTTCGCTCAATCGTTGGAATTATGTTTTGAGCTTGGTCGGTGGTTTAATTCAACTGAAACGAGCGTTTGGTTGCCGTAATCGTTGTTAAATAAGGTTTTCACTCGTTTCTGAACCTTTCGCGTGGTTATTGATCGTGTACTGTACTTTGTACTTTGAATGCGTACTTTGAGTATTGTGGTAGAGGCACCATCGTTCTTGATGTGTGAACAGTTTGAGTGATTATGAATAATTAAAAAAGCATCATAATGTGTAGAAACTTGTTAATTGCATTTTTACCGCAAATATACAAGGAATAAAAGCAGATTGTGATAAAACATTATTAATTATCGCATTCCGACAAGCACGTTTAAAATGTTTTTTTAAGGTAGATAGCAATAAAGCGATTAAAATTTTTGTTTTTGATAAAACTATGGTTACATTTATTGAATATAATTTGCCATAAATCAGGAATAATTTTTTAAAAATTGCAACAACTTTTAAAGGTATCACATACATTTTAACAAATAATATCCCAGTGGGTGTTCAAATGTAGCAATTTAACTCATATTTCAAACTTTTTTCATTGAATCCTAATGGATTTAACACTCTTCAATGTGACAAAAGTATGTTAATTTACATTAAATGTCCTAAAAGAAAAATGTTTAAGCATTTTTTTACTTGTGCTTTAAATTACAAATAGTGAAAAAAATGATCCGCAAGATGTTAATTTTGAGATGAAGATGTAATATACATAACCGAATCGTGCTGAATTTTTTGTTCTCTAAGAATTTGTTAAATAAATTGTCGCGTCTTCTAAGTTTGTTTTTCTTTAACAAACTATTGTAAAACTTTTGAATAAGGAACAATTCTCGTAGAACCATTACTGAATTTTACACGATAGTTTATTGTTCCGGGCATTTCTGTAGTAAAAGAGTAACAACGAAACAAGCCAAAGGATGTAAAGTGAGAAAGTAATCCAACTGAGCTGAGTAATTTCGAGTGAATTCAATAAACAGAATAAAAAAACACCTCAAAAGCTGGAAACTTTGCAACTCGGGTTGCTACAAATCAATTAAATATCTCCAACGTCCGCGATCGCGTTCGCTCGCCCACTTCGTCCCGGTTCCTCACGCCCTTGCTTCCGGAAATATTTTACTGTCATTGAAAATAATTCGCCGTACTCGCCGTGTGGAAGGGAAATGACTTGAACGATAAAGTGAGAGAAAGCTTAAAAATAAGAAAAAACACACACACAAAAATTGCTCACAAGTAATGAAAAGCGAAGCATGAAAGATTGCAGCGCGAAAACGGAAACAAAACCGTCTGAACGAAAATCGGTGCGGGGCAACCGAGCGGCAGCCAGCCCGGGGGACGGATGATAAAAAGCTATTAAGTGCCGTGGATTTGCTTCCGACGGAGGATGTATTTTTTTACTTTATTTTCCCTTCTCCCACGCTGCTGGTGCGCCCCACCGGTGTCCGTGTTGTTTTACATCGTTTTCCGAAATGAAGGTTCACCGGGGCCACAACACGCCCATCCCGTTCGGGGAGGAAATCTATTTTGTGTGTTTCACTTCCTCTCTGCCCTGAACGGAGCGTGTGCTTTTGTTTTTCGATGTCGTTCGTGCCCCGGTCGCTCCGAGCAACCGATTTGTTCGTCTCGTTGCGCACTCGTCTGGTGTGACGTCTGGAGTGATTCGTCCCGTCCCGGGATGGTCCAGTAAGGGAGGAAAGTCCTGCTGTTAGAGGGATTGCCTCGCCCGGAGGAGCGTATGGCAAACAACATATTTGAATAAACATGTTGTTTCCGTCGGTGTCTCTTCGGGGCGACGAAGAGGAGAAAGATGAAGGAACGGGCGGTCTAGCGTGGCCAGTGAGCGTGAGCTTGAAAAATAGCACTTTCATCTTGAAATGAAAATTTATTTCATACCATTCGCGCGAGCGTACTCCGCCCCTCGGAGAGACGCGCTTTGCAATCATTAATTTTACCCCTGATTTATGCCGTTTGTCAGTGCGTGTAAAACGCACTCCGGGGCGGCCACATCCAATGGTTGGTCTTCAATGTGCTAGGATGCTTGCTTGAAAATCGGCATTAAAAAAATCTCAAAAATGTTTCAGTGGAGTGGAAAAATATTTAAAATAAATCTTTTCTCATGACTAAGCTACTATTTCAACATTTTAAAGTTTTTCATCGCATAAAAAAGAGAGCTCGCTAAGCTTCAAACTGAAAATATTTATTCATCTTGTACACATCAAACTTTGTATACAGTGTATTACTACGTTTTTTGTTTCGCTCACATAGTTTTATTATAAAAAGTTGGTTTTGTTTTTTTTTTCTATCCAGTTGCTACCTCAATTGGCCCAACGTTACCCGTGGTGAAGATTGGGTAAAAGCTACTTTCCCTAACGGGGCAAAAAAAAACAACACAAGGCAAAGTGGAAAAATCGTGCCTCAGGTCATTATGCGAAGCAAACACATTCCACGGCGCAACCGTGCACGAATCGCTAAGCCCCCTCGAAGCGGTGCCCAGAAGGTCGCCTTATGGATGAAAAACACCGAAAATGGCAAGCTTTGCAAAAGAATGTGCCAGTGGATCGCTTTCTCCCTCTCGGTGCGTTAACTGGTGGGGGAAAAAAAATCAACCATCCTCGTGGCAACCGAACGAAAAAGATTTCTGAAGTGAAACAAAAACGAAAAACACATCAACTCTCAGCAATAGCCCCGAGCGTTAGGCGTGTAGAACAAAATAAAAATCGGGACGAAAAAATTCTGCCAAGTGAGTGAAAATTGCTAGTGTGGGTGTATGAGTGTGTATGTGTGTGTGTGTGTGCGTGGGAGAAAGAAGGAGAGAAAGCATACCAACAATAATCTGAAAATATGCCCCACTTGAAGCTGGCTTGGGCAGTGCGGAACGAAACAATAGCACAGCGAAGCTTCTTAGAGGGCAGAAATTAAATAGAAATGAAACGCATTTGATTTGCGTACCGCGTGCTCGAAATTGGACGCCCATTTTTTTTGGTTCATTCTGTTCGGCCACGTTTTTTGTTTTATTTTCGCGAGCTGCGGGTCTGTTACACTCGCCGCCGACGGTGACCAACGCGTTGCGTTTTAGCTTCGGCCGCGAATAACTTTTCGCTAAAATCTAATAAATTATACAAATTAATTCAAAAACCTTCATCCGCCCGGGGGAGCCCTGTGCTGACCAGCAAGCGGATGGGGGTGGGCAATGGAGACTTCAAAAGCTGCTGACGAATGCTGTTTGGGTTTCGTACATTTCGGGGCTGGAAGGCAGCGAGGGCGAGGAAGTAATAGACGAATAATAATAATAATTCAGTGCAATGTTCCGCGCACATTTTCGCTTCCATTGTGCCCGCGCGACAATCATTACAAGCTCATTTGCCTGTAAATAGGTGAGGCCATTTTGCTTTCGCACTGTTTTCGTTGCCTTCGTAGGGCCTTAAATTTATTCCACGCGTACGGTGCCGTGACCTTGCAGAAGTCGAGTGGTTTGTATCAGGAGTTTCAAGACTTTTCGATTTCAAGATCGAGTCCCACACAAGGTGCATACATATCCGCAGAAAAATGTAAAAGCAGGTCGGAGTGCATAAGTTGCAACCATTTTTTTACATTTCCTTTGGAAGTTTCGCGGGGAGGATTTCAAGAAAAAAAATAAATCTTACTTGCTGTAATTCATTGGTACATTGTTGATAAAATCATCATTCATTTAGAATTTAGTTAATATCTTTTTCTGTTAACTGTACAAATAAAAAAATACAAAAAAATAAATTCACGTAGTAATATTGCTTGAAACCCGACTTGGACAACAAACGCGATAAGATAATTACTTCTTTCACTTTTGAAACTAGCTCCCCAAAAGAGAAATCTTTCACTG